>PVKA01009682.1:0-67336 GCA_004027165.1 Ctenomys sociabilis | reverse complement strand
CCATGCTTATTAACAAATTTAATCCAGCCTGCTGCAGAAAGGAGTTGCAGCAAGGTGACGCAGTCTCCTGACACACTTCATTGGCATACATCTTAATCTGGCTCTTATTTGCATCACTGCCAATCAAGTTATCTGAGGTGCACAAAGCCTTCTTCTCAGCAGTGGGGTGGGGAGTGATGGTTGGGTCTGCAGTGAGTGAGGGGCTGGCTAAAGGTCCATTGCCACCGCAGCTAAGTGAAGAAACAGCATCCTTGGGCTCAGCAAACAAGTTTCCTCCAGTGGGAGGACACTTGGAGGGCCCAAGCCCATCAGTGAGATTTTCAGTATCATCAGTATTCCCTACAAGATCAATATTATAGAGTAAAGATGATTTTTACATAATGGGCAACCTATCACTCATTTTTTTCTTTGCTAATCCTGCCTTGTATTGTCTTTGATGCTGTGAAAGTTTTTTGTCATTGATAGCTTTCAACCTTAACCCTAAGAGCCCTTCTTTCTGCACTTGCCTGGATAGGAACACCCTCATACGTCCACAGCCCTCTTCAAGTCACCCTACACCTATGCTCTTCTCTTCACTTATTTTACTTTCTTCTGATTAATGTGAGTCTTGTAGAAACATGTACACCTGACTTTCATATATGTTTTCATTCTTTCATCAATTTGAGTGTATCTCTCCTCTATCACAAGGCACAGATCTCTTACTTTTGAAAATTCAGGGCTTGGGGAGATGGCTCAGCAGAATAAGCACTTCTCTGGCAAGCACAGGGACTGAGTTCAATCCCTGGTCTCCCCCCACAAAATAAATGAAAATTCATCTACTGATAATTTTGGGGCATCATATTATTTTTATTACTGGACACAATCTGTGTTATTGCCAACTAACATGGTCCTAGCAACAATGGAAATACATGAGGGTTTTTATCATTGTACTCACAGAGACATTTTAACCCATAGGACGCAAGGATCCTTTCTTTCATTATTAGTGTCTTAATTTTCAAATACACCTTGTTATGGTTTGTGTCCAGTTGTCCCCCCAAAGCCTCATGTAATCATGGGGTGGGGACTTCTAGAGTTTGTGATTAACTCATGATCCAATAGGATTATGTGTGAATCCAAGGCTGGGATTATGGTTCTTAGTACTGCTGGGATTGTGGGTGTGAGTACTTCCCCCAGCCTGAGGCAGAGAGCATGAATTCAGTATAAGAGACAGAGAGACAGAGTCAGTAGTGATTACTCTCTGTGGCATTGTTGTTTTCTGCTGTCATGAACTGATGCTCTCTGCCATGTGCCATCCTACTTTGGAGCCAGCTGTGTATGGACTGAAACCTCCAGTAACTGTGAGCTAAATAAACCTTTTCTTCCTTCATTTTTGGGTGTCAGGCATTTGTCCCAGCAACGAGAAAAGAGTAACTAAGACACACCTCTGATTTTTCCTTTTTCAATCTCACTTGTACAAGTTCCCCTGACATATCCCATCTGCCATTTTCCAGCACCCATATAAAAGCAGAGGGACAGGGGCTGGGAGTGAGAGAAGCTAAGTTACCTCTGGGTCCTATATTCTCATTCAGAAACTCTGTTCCCATTCATGACCTTTAGGACACTACACTGCACTTTTCTTCCTTTCTTTCCACAGACAAGGGAGAACTGATTGGGAGATTTACTGACACTTAAGCATCAGGTGCACACTTTCTGGAGTATGGAATCTGATTTTCAGATGTCTGCCACTTAGTTTTCAAGCACGTCACCTTGTCTTCTACACCGTTCATCTCCCTGCCCCTCCTCTATGAATGCCTACCATTCTGCCTCTACCCTACTGAATCCCCTTTTCTGCCTTATAGATATTAACATTGTTTCCCCAGGACCACAAAACAAGATTGAAATTAAGGGTTTTCTTAAACAGTACCTTTAAATTAACCCCAGCCTTTACCACTCCCTTTGACTGTTTGAGGGATCATATTTCCTTAAAGGAACACAAGCTAGTTCAGTTTGTGGCACAGAGCCTGTCATTATTGTCCTCTTCCTTTCCCTTGGATTATGCTGCCCTCTACAGACAGACAAAGAAGCCAACATTTTCCAATAGGGTGAACATTTAGTGGTGAGTGGTAGGCCAACCTTTCTATTGATTCAGGACTCTGAACATTTCACGGCTCACTCCCAGATGCTCAATTACAGCTCTCCTCCTGACTTCATACCTTATTTGGAGAACTAAGGCAAACTAGTGACCTGGGTATGGTTGCAGAAGTTAATTCTGCCCAAGCCTTGGCACTTCCCAAACAACCTGCATTCTCACACCAATTGGCACATAGCCAGAAGAGTTTCTGCCTTGTGCTTCACATGGCTACAAACTCATCTCGCTGAGATCAACAGAGAGCTGTTGCCTGGATCAAAAGGACTTGGCCTGTCCACAGTTGTTAGTCAGTTGAGATGCACATCACCAATGATACATACTCCCCAGTTTCCCCTCCCATCACCAGTGATGCAAGAGGGTGCTTGCCTCTGTTCTTCCAGCACACAAATCTGCCACTCAATTTTTTTCTTTGCTAATCCTAAAAGTCAAAAGAAAGTACATCTACCTTTCTCTGATTTCCCGGGAGAAAATAAACCTTCTCTTGGAAGAACTGCCTATATTTCTTTCTACTTCATCATCTTCTAGAATAAAGAGCAATAACCTCTTTACTTCCCTGCATTCACCACTAATATCTATCATCTTGCTTGGATTCATGGAAAGCAGATTCACACACCATCATCACTCTACTTACTCATGTCTTCAGCGAATCTTCTGCTTCTTTAACTCCTTGCCCTCCCCATCAATTCCAAGTTCAAGTTGCAAATAGTTGCTTCCAAACTTAAATCATAAAGCCAGTTAAATATTTCTGATGACTAATTTTTATGTTCATAAGCACATTTTACCTAACTTACCTTCTAGTCCTCCTTTTCCAGTAGAATTGAAACTAGAATTTCCCTTGTGATAAATGAACATGCTATTTGAAATTGATGTTTACTGAGTAATGATAGACTTGAAATGTTATGGAATATATTATAAAACTACTTAATCCTAAGTGTATGAAAATATATCTCTTAATCATTTTTGAACCTGTACTCATGCTTGTTTTCAAGATACCTTAAGTTATATTTTTTCTTCTTTTCTCCAGAGCTGCTCCTCAATTCAAGTATACCTTTTTAGTTGGTGTTGTGCTTAATAAGGCAATACATTTCTAAAATCTTTACTTTCATTAGTCCATCTTTGCCATAGGTAATGATCACATTCACATCTTAATTCATTTTTCCCATTCTGTTCCCTGCTTTTCAACCCTTCTTCTCTACCCCATTTGCAAAAGCCATTTCCATTTTTCCTTCCATTTTTTTCAAAACCCCTTTTCCTTTCCTTTCCTTCCTATAACCCCTCTTCTTTGTCCCCACTGCCATTTGAACAAGTTCTTCCTACTTCCCAATATCTATCCTTCATTTTGCTCTTTATTTGAATTTTGGGTTTCTCTCACAAGAGAAGCAACACAACACCTACACTTGTGTGTCTGATTCATTTCACTGAGGGTTTTGGTCTCTAGATGCATCCATTTATCCAAAAATGTCCCAAGTTGGTCCTTCTTTACAGAAGAGTAGTACTTCACTGCGTGTAAATACCACATTTTCTATATTTATTTATCTGTTGATGGCCATATAGGCTGTTTCCGAGACTTAGTTATCACAAATTGTGCTGCTGGTGGGGTATTGATAAGGCTAATTACATCTACAGCTGCATGCTGTGCTCTAGTCTTCACAGAAGGGCCATTCTGTTCTTTAGTCACTTATAAGTCGTGTGCTCATTAATTTTGGAGACAACTTGTATAAGAGTGTTAATGCAAATTATAATCCAATTCGACCTCATTGCATGTCACCCCATCAATGCTGACAAGAGAAGGAATACCTTGTCTATAGTATACTATCACTTCTAAACTCAAAAGCTTGGGAAAATATAATTTTCTTCATTATATAGATTTTTTTGTCTTTTTGAGACAGGGTCTCACTATGCAATTCAGGCTGGCCTTAAGCTCACTTTGTAGCTCAGGCTGGTCTCGAACTCACAGCAATCCTCCTGCCTCAGCCTCCCCAGTGCTGGGATTACAGGCATGCACCACCACACCTGGCCCTATATAGATTTTTTTAGAAAGTAAAACCAAAAACAGTGTATGGGAATCACTTAATGGCCTCAGCAAATGAAGTGGACCAATGGTGTTGATTCCTATTTAAGAAATTATCTGACCCTTACTTTGTATAGATTTATAAACTACATGCAATATTAGTAAAACAGGTGTGTAAACAGGTTCCTTCTTACTCCTTTCCACAACCATTAGTTACTGGACGCTGTAATATGACATTATAACATCAGAATAATATTGTTACACCGAATTTATCCACTTTACAGTGCAAAGTTTGTAATTTTCCTGAGGCAGGCCAGAGTTGTATTTCGAAAGGTTTTTTTCTGCCTTTAGTGGCCTTTGATGGAAGTTTTTTTTAATACATTTGTAAAAGATAAAAATAAACTAGATAACAAATCCTTCTAAAAATCTTAAAACATGTACCAATTTTGGTTGAAATTGTGTAGGATACGTTAAATTTCATTCTTTTAACCAATATGAGTGTAATTCTATAAGCACAGTCATTTGGAATTAAAGTTTTAAAAAGTATGACCAAAAGAAGCAGATTTTATGAAAGAAGGCACTGGGAAGTAGACATTTTAATTATTTGTTGCCTGTTTGTTTTTCTTGGAAATAATAGCTTTTTAAAACAATTGTGGGGCTGGGGAGATAGCTCAGTGAAATAAGTACTTGCCTGGCAAGTGCAAGGTCCTGAGTTTGATCCCTAGGACTGCCAAAAAAAAAAATTGTGGATCAGGGAAATAGCTCAGTGGCACAAGTCCCTGTCTGTCAAGTGCAAGGTCCTGAGTTTCATTACTGGTACCAGAAAAAAAGAAACACTGCTTTATGCATATGCCTTGGGCCAGGGAGATAGCTAAGCAGCATAGGCACCTTCCTGACAAGTGCAAGATCCTGAGTTCGATTCCCAGTATCAAAAAAAAAAAAAGATTTTTTTATGATTTATACATATAAGGAATTTTCTGCAGTAATTTTTGACCAAATTTCACTGCTGGTTACTTCATAGAATAAGATTTAAAGGAAAGTAGTCTAGCTGTGATAGCAAATGTTAAAGTCAATAGACATGATAATGAACAGAGCTGGCTTTTGATAAGGACACCCTGTTTTCCACATAGACCTCCATAAGTGGTGGTGTCAGGATTTACAAGGGAAACAATTTAATATAGGATACATAATGTATAGAATTATTTTATAATAGACACCTGAAGAGTCATGTACAAAAGAGTGCACAAAATCTGTCCACATAACAGAGACCCAAAGAACTCAGCAGAGGGCCTTGAACCCAAGGCAATGTCTTACATGAGCCCAGCTGAAGACCTGGAGTCCATGAGAATGTCGTTCCTAATTCCAACTGGAGGCCTAGAGCCCACAACCATGTCACATGCACATCTGTATCAAGACCCAAAAGGTCAGTGGTGGAAGCCAGAAAGTCTGTGCCAGTGGGAGGATGGATCTGTGCCAGCTGCAGGCTGGGGGCTCTGCACTGGAGCCAGGAAGTCATGCTGAAAGTGAGGACCAGTGCTCCCTTGAAAACAGTCAAAGCCACCCTCAGTGACAGCAATGACCCACGCTCCTTCGGCTATGAGATCAGCTGAGTTCACAACAGAAAGCCAGCGGGACAAGCTTCTCCAGGAGAATCAACAGTATGCTGTCTTCCCTTCCAGCTCTCCTCTTATGCTATTGGCAACAATCCTCAGGTGGGCCTTCCATACCCAGAGCCAAGCTGAGTCAGCTCAGCTGGGTGTTACAAGTTGACCAGTAGTTAAGCCACAAAAAAGGCATTTATTTTGCTGAGTTCATTGTATTCTAGTCTACAAATCCTACTTTTGTTTATGTTGTTGTTGTTATTGTTTGTAACATTGAAAATGTAATCCAGGGCCTCACATATGCCTTACAAGCTCTCTACCACGGGGCTACATTCCTAGCCCTATAATTTTGTTCTTAAACTAAAAAATACACCACTTAAAACCTTAAACGTACAGAAATATTCACCAAAATATATAAAATATAAATATATATAAATAAATATAAATATATATATATATATTCACCAAATGACACGTATAAGATGTTCAAAGCAACACTGTAATAGCCTTAAACAGGCAAAATCAAAATATCCATCAACAGTAAAATAAAAGTATATTCAAAAATGAGCTAAATATTCATAAGTGGCAATGCATATTATATATACATCAATATGCAAAATGTTAGCAAAATACCAGACAAATTGTATATACTGTATGATTCTCCTTATATAAAATTTTTAAAGCTCATAAAACTGATCTGTAGGGCAGGCTAAATAGCTCAGTGGATTAAAGCACCTGCTTAGGTAGGTTCAGGGGTTGGGGGTTTGATCCCCATGCCTGCCATGCCAGCCCCGCCCCTGGGGCTCGCTGAGACAGTGATTGAGACTGGGCATCATGGCACGTGCCTGTAATCCCAGCACTTGGGAGGCTGCAAACAGGAGGATCAGTATGAGTCCAATCTAGTAATGAGACCCTGTAGATCCTATAGACCCTGTCCTAAATACAGGAAAAAAACTGATCTGTGTTTTAAGAACAATAATGCTTACATTTTGGATGTGTCAGTGGTTGCATGGGGACATGGAAGCAGTTTCCAATATGTTGTTAATGTTTCTTTTCTTGCTCACATTGTCAAAAATGTATTGAGCTAAATGATTAGTATTTGTGCACTTTTCTGAATACACAAATTTACCAAAATCCCTCAAGCAAGTTAGGGAAACAGAAGGTGAGTAAATGAAATCCATCCTGCTTATTTTAGGAAGCTAGAAAAACATCTTTTTAAATTTTTTCTTAAAAATATTAGAGGGCTAACAAGATGGTACAGAATAACTTATTCAGAATAAGAGGGTGTATTAGCCCAGTGACAGAACTACTTATCCCAGTTGCATATGCAGTTACTTGGGGATTGAGAAGTTATGCAAAATTTTATACACCCTAGAATTCACATCTTATCAAGATGTGTATATGATGAATCTAAATATCTTCAGGTTGTCATTCTAAAAGAGCTGCACCTCAGAGTTGGGGTGAACCAGAAGCAAACAGGCTCAGAACAACACTTCAACTTTAAATAATCACAATCACTGATAAAATGATTTTAAATGTTACTGAGTGGTAGTACTTCAAAGTGCCTAATAAGAGCAAATACAAATACTCTGGAGAAATATAATAGCCTCAAATTATTTCTGATTTTTCAAAGTACAATTTCCAGCACACAGCCAGCTACACAAGAATAATTAACAAAAGCCATCAGAAGTTATAGATAGTAGAACCAGTGAGACAGCTCAGTGGACTAAGCGCTTGCTTTGGCAAATGCAGACAGGGATACAATCCCTGGAACCACATGCTGTGCTGTCCCAGCCCCTGGGCATGCTTAGCCAGCCACTGAGACCAGGTGAAGTGGCACATGCCTGTAATCCCAGAGATGGGGAAGCTCAAAACAGGTGTATCACTACTAATCCGAGCTGCATAGTGAAACCCTGTACCAAATACATAAATTTAAATAAATAGAAGTTATAAACAGTAGAAAGACTCACTTGGGGTCTCAGAATTATCAGAGAGTTAAAATAAATGTTCTGTTTAATGAGATTTTTTTTAATTGAGAATTTCTGTAAATAAATGGAAGCTGTAAAAAACAAAATGGAAATTTTATTTATTTATTTATTTATTTATTTATTTATTTATTTATTTGGTACAGGGTCTTGTGACACAGCTCACACTGACAATGATGGTCCTGTTTCAGCTTCCTCAGTGCTGGGATTACAGGTGTGCACCACCATGCCCAAATTTGGTGGCCAGCTCTGCACCTGGGGCCAGTACATTATGTAGTACTGGAGACCAAACTCACATCCTTGTGCCTGCCAGACAGGTGCTTAGATATTAGCTATATTGCCAGCACGAAATGCGAAGTTTAGAAATGAAAAATGAATAAATTCAGAACTGAATAAATGATTTTAAAAGTAATAGATGAGAAAATTATTGTCCTGTGAGATCAGAAGTAAATATCAAGAATGAATTATAGAATCATAAAAGAGTAAGATACAGAGAATACAGAAAGACAGTTTATCAGATATCTATTTGAAATTTAGAGAATAAAAAAATAAATGAAGTGACATCTTTAAAAAGAATTTTAAGAAGTCCTTCAAACTTTAAGACAAATTAGTATATGTGCTGCCGAAGCGAGCACTTTTAAGACAAATTAGAAGAAAAGTAACACTTATGTACAATATAATGAAACTGCTGAAATTTAAAACAATATCTTATGATCAGCCACAAAACAAAAATTTTAAAATGCCTTCAAAAGAACAATAATTGAGCTTCTTTAAAAAAAAGATTGAAGCCAAACCACAGAAATATATCTTTGAAGAATTGAAAAAAGTTAGTATTTAGGGGCTGGGGAGATGGCTCAGTGGAATAAGCGCTTCCCTGGCAAATGCAAAGGCCTGAGTTCAATCCCCGGTTCTGCCAAAAAAAAAAAAAGTTAGTTTTATTTGTATGTTCACAGATGATATTCTTCAATAATAAAGATGAACTCACTTTCATGGAAAAAGAAAAGTATCATTAGCAAACTTATACTAGACAGCTCATATTTGAGGAACTAAAATCCTAGAGAAAAAAAAGCATAAGAAATTAAGTTAACAGTAAGAGTTGTTTTTCTCCTTGAGATTTTTACCAATTCTTTGCACATACAGATGTAGAATTTTTAAAACCAAGTAGGAAAAGGCAATTAAGAGCCTGAGAAAACCTAAATATGGCAGTGCATTTTGTGGTCCCAGGTACTCAAGAGGATGAGGTAGGAGGATCATGTGTCAGAAATTCAAGGCAACACTGGAGATGATATCTCAAAGAAAAGAATTAATAGGGAAGATGAAAAATGTTACTGGACATTTCATAGCACAGAAGAGTTCATGAGAATAAGGGGAATTCTATATTGGAGGGATCTGAGTAATTACCCAAGCTATCAGTAACAAATCTTGAAGAATAACATCCCTCAATCAATGGTGAAATGGTTTAAGGAAGACTTAAGTGTATCTTAAATTATCTCAATTGTAATTTGGATTATTATAACTTACTCTTAAATTGCTCTCCCAAAACTAAAAGAAATCTTCTATAATCATGAAAACGTATTCTATGTTTTCTATAATTTTCATTCATAATGTGCATTATTCAAACTAAAGTTACCATCAAGCATTCAGATAATAACAAATGCTCCTGAATACAGGAGGTGTCACATTCGAGCTCCTCTGAGAAAATCAAGTAAAAACAGAGGTAATGGGAAGAAACAAAAAGATATATATCCTTATGCCCAAACCAATCTGAAATAAGAGATTTATAGAACAAACAAAATGTAGGCATAGGACTTTATTTTTTTATAAGCAGAATATATTTATTAAGGGAAAGAAAGCTCCTGTCCAAGAGAGGGGCCGGAGGGGGGTCCAAGCGGGTAGTTCCCCCTAGGTGTAGGATTTTATAAGACTACAGTCCAGTGCATGCAGCTGCCCATTGGTTTACGGCCTGCAAGATCAGAGCAGAAATTACCATTCCCAAGAAGTTTGGGGGAAAAAAAAAAACAGAGAAACTGTAAATGTGTGGTAAACTCACTCTACATAGGCTAGATCTAGAAATAAGGTCCCCTGCCTCTTGATTTCCTGAAAAAAAGGACACTGCAGCCTGTCAACAATTTTTTCTGGCACACACAGTGTACTCTGGCGAGTGACTACTTTCTGCTTGCCCACGGAATTACATAGGAGGGCATGACCAGTCTACTTGGCACCTGCCCGAATAGCCTGCTTTCCTGCTGAGTTGCAGGCAAGCTTGCCCAATGTCTTGGCACCTACCCTTGTTGAGGGAATAATTCACCAGGAGCAGACTGCAGTTTTAAATAGATATATGAACCAAGGGCCAAGGATATAGCTCAGTTGCACCAGTGCCTGCATAACAAGTGCAAGGTCCTGAGTTTGATTTCTAAAGAATAAACAAGGGCCAGGGAGGTAGCGCAGTAGAATTAGCACTTCCTGGAATAAACAAAACAGATAACCCTTATCCAACCTTACCAAAAGAAAGACAACTCACATCAATGCAGTTGGAAATGAGAAAAATGACACCAAAGACACTATCGAAATCCAGAACATAGTAACCATTAGGACAAACTATATTCCAACAAACTGGAAAATCATGAAGAAATGGACAGATTTCTAGATGCATATGAGTGATAAAAATTAAAATAAGAAAACAAAACTTTTGAGAAATCTAATAATAAGCAATGAAATTGATGCAGTAATGAAAAATTTTCAACTCAAAAAAGCTGAGGACTTGATGGATGCACCGCTGAATTCCACAGAACCTTTAAAGATGTTACATCACCAATACCTGCCAAACTCTTCAATGAAACTGAAAGGGAAGGAGTGCTTCGAAACTCATTTCTGGAAGCTAACATCACTCTGATCCCTAAACCAGAAAAAGATCCAATTAAAATATAAACTACAGGCCAATCTCTCTAATGAACATAGATGAAACAATCATCAATAAGATATTGGCAAATGAAATGTATCACATCAACAAAAGGCTCATATATGTCACAATCAAAGTTTCATCCAAGACTTGTAAGAATGTTCTAACATATGTATATCAATGGATGTAATAGACCACATAAACAGAAACAAGGCCGAAAACCACATAATCATATTGATGTGGAAAAAGATTTTGACAAAATCCAGTACCCCTTCATGAGAAAATCTGATAAAAGCCATTTGTGACAAATCAATGATCAATATATTAAATGGGCAATAACTGAAAGATTTTCACTCTAAAATCAGGAATTCCCACTATTCAACATGGTGCTCAAAACACTATCTAGAGCAATCAAGTAAGAGAAAGAAATAAAGGGATAATATAGGAAAGAAAAAAGTCAAATTATTATTTGCAGAAAACCTTATAGAAGACTCAAAGAATTCAACGAAAAAAACTCTTAATAAAACTAAAGTCAGCCATGTACCAGGATATAAAGTCAACACACAAAAGTCAAAAGCATTCGTGTATACCAATTATGAACTCAATGAGAAATAAATTAGAAAAACAATGCTATTCTCAATAGTATAAGGAAAATTAAATAATTAGTAATCAACCTAACCAAGGAAGTAAAAGACTTCTCCAAAAAAACCTACATAATTCTGAAAAAGGAGATAGAGGTGGACATGTAAAAATGGAAAGATGCCTCCTTTTCCCAGGTAGGTAGAAACAAGATTTTCAAAGTGCTGTACTCCCAATACTGATATACAAGATTTAACACAATCTCTAGACAAAAAAGCCACCAACATTCCACACAGAGCTAGAGAAAACAATCCTAAAATTCACATAAAACCAGAAGAGACCCAGAAGAACAAAAACAATCCTGAGCAACAAAAGCAAAGCAAGAGGTATCACAATATAGGATTTCAAGTTATACTGCAAAGCAACAGTGATAAAGTGGCATAGTATTGACACAAAATCATACATGTGGCTCAGTGCACCAGAATAGTGGAAACTAAAACATCCCCGGACACATTTAAGTATTTGATCATTCAAGCATATAATGTTCAGGAGTTTTAATGAATATCAATCTTCATACTTTTCAAAAATTGGTACACTAACCAATCATGTAAAATTTCCAATTAAGACTGTATGTTGAAATTTTGTATGTAAAACTTGTGTATGTTATCAGGTGTGTTGCTAGATGCTTACAGTCACAGTTCTTAAGGAGACTAAGGTAGAGGCATGTCTTGTTTGAGGATAACTTCAGCCACTTAACCTTATCTTGTCTCAAATTTTAAAATAATGGGGCTGGGGAGTTAGCTCGGTGGAATAAGCGCTTCCCTGGGAAGTGCAAGGGCCTGAATTCAATCCCCGATTCCACCAAAAATAAATAAAATAAAATAAAAATGGAAGCCAGGAATGTAGCTCTGCAACACAACTCCTCCCTGGCAAGTGAAGTGTCCTGAATTCAACTACAAGCACCAAAAAAAAAAAAAAAAAAAAAAAAAGAAGAAGAAGAAAACAATTAAGGTGATAGGGATATAACTCAGAGGTAGAGTACTTGCCTAGCATGTGTGTTTGATTTCCAGAGCCAGGAAAAGATATATATATATATGTCCACCAACATTTTGAATGGTTGTAGACATACCTTCATTGTTTAGGCAACTGAAGTTACACCTTCAAATATGTGCATTTCTACTATAAACTTCCACTATTGTTTCCATCTTTTGTTCTAAGCCCCTCATATACTGTTTAGAGGGTTTTTTGCAAAATATGTAGGAAAAATTTTTTATACAAAAATCATAAATTATATAGTTTTTAGAAAAGAAAAACAAAATCGCCTATTAGTACAATATCTATAAAGAATTATTAAGAATCTCAGACGATTAATTAGCTTACACATAGGCCATTTAAATGCATACATTTTATGCAAAGTATTTTATGTCCTCTTAGAGCCTATTTTTTACACTTAAGATCATATGCTGATGCTTTTGCACATACATTATTGTAGATGTCCGTTAACATTTTCAATAAATACATATCTCTGTTTAGCCAACCACTCATTCTAGACATTTGGGACATTTCTACTGTTTCTTTAACAACTGAATGATGCACAACTTTGTACAAGCCAATTATTTGTTTAGTTTTCCATGTAAATCTCCACAAAGGAAATCACTGGGTCAAAGTGCACGCCCATGTTAAGGGTTCTAGAGTATCTGCCTCAGCAGACCTCCTACGTGGTGTGCTCCTCACCTCACAGTTTGAGAGCTCTCCTCCTTCCATGCCTCACCCAGCCTATGGGGTGGGAGACAAGTGGCTGTCCTTCTCTGTGCATCCCGATTACACTCTCTGGCTCCATCAAGGCTCCCTCCTACCAACCTTATAAAAGGAATCTGGTGCAAGCACTAAAATTCACGCTTTCTTCCATTATAGTTTCTTGGTACCCCAAAACATAGCTCTTATTCACTACACAGACACTAGAGCTATGAGAGACAACACGTAGCCATCATGTGCCCCCAGGACCCTGAAACAAAAGGAAACCTTTCTTTATGTCCTCATAGTAATCTGTAGTGGAACAGAGCTCTTGCTTCCTTGCCATCCCTGCCATTCCCAGCCACCAGTGAAACTCCGTGCCTTTCTCGTCTCTTGTCAGGTCTATGTACTTAACTTGCTAACTGATTTCCAATCACATTCCCAATCCTGTATCCATCCCAGCCCAGACCCATCCTACACACCAAGCAGCCATATTGTTTTCCTTTCATCCTGTCACTTCCTTGTTCATGAAAGGCCTTGGTGTCTCCCAGGGGCAGAGAGGAGTCATACTCAGATCCCCTATTGAGCAACCACAAGTGCAGCAAGAAAAGAACAGGACGCCCTCCAACACTGACCCTCCCCCATATCCCCCGTCTCTTCTCCACACATTCAGCTCCAGGCAGATCAGACTTCTCTCTGGAGCACAATCCCCACCTCCATGTCTTTCTTCCACCACTGTCCTCATGTTTGCATCTTAGCCTTTCAACCCAGCTTATTTCATGTCCCCCTCCTCTGCAAAACTTTCCGTCAGCACCTTTGTGTGCAGCAGCTTTTGTCGCCTTGAAGCACTTCTGGGAATTGTCTGATGATGATCAGAAGCCCATGATTTTATACTTTTTGTTTCCACATATCCTGTCTTTCTAAAAGACACAATACCTTTTTTCTTCTGCTCAAAATACAGAACTTTATTGATAAACCAGGAGTCTTAGACTAACAAATATAAAATAATAAAAAAGAGTATATCTTATTCATAACGTAAATTACTTCAGTGTCATTGTATGGAAAATAAAACACTCAACCTATGGAGCAAAATAAAACCAATAAATTTTTGTAAAAGCTCTAATAATTCACCTGGTATCCTTAAGATGGCCCCGTCTGAACCCAACATCAATAACTACAAATATACTGTGATGTCAGTATTGCAAAATAGCAGCTCAAAGATTTCTTTGCCATATAAGCACAATGTAAAACAAAAGAATTTAAAAACACCTTGTTTCCAGTTGGGGACTACAAATCTACATCAGTGTTGTTAGGGACAGAACTTAAAGCTTGGTTAGTACTTTCAGGACTTTTACTTTCACCACCAAATCATTATGACTTGCTAATGCCCTGATTTTCTTAACACATACTCCAGATTCTTTAAATAGAAAAAAAAGTGAACTTCTGCTGAATTCTTTCCTGGACGATGCAAGCCCTTCAGTTTTGATATTGTCATTGATATTCTCAAAAAGGGTAAGGATATTAAGAAGAATCTCTCTATCCCATTCTTTATTAAAAAGGGAAATCAACTCTGATGGTACTTTACAACTGACCAGCTCTCTTGTCATGGCTGGGTTTTCAGTAAAGTTTATAATTAGTTTCATAATCTGTATCTTGGTGAAGTGATTTCCCAGGAATAATAATGCAAAAAAATCTGGAAAAGAATAGGACAGCAAATGTTGGTAATGATTGGTCACAGTCATGTTGGTTAACAGTCTTAGCCCAGCCATCTGCACAGCTGAGTCCAAGCGACAGATCATGGTGTCATCACACACTTGATTAATATATGCCTTAATCTTGCCCTGATTTTCAGCATTCACACTCAAGTTATTAAGGGCATTATATGTCTTTTCCCTAATAATGGGGTCTTTGGTTTTTATCAGTTTTGCAATGACTGGGACACCACCCAACTCACGTATGGCATTTTGATTAAATGAATATGCTGCATTGTTACCCAGAGTGACCAAGGCTACTTCTTGAATAAAAGGATCATTTGTTCTCTCCAGAATGTTAAGGACCTTCTGAAGATCAGGAGCACTTAAAATGTCATCTATTTTATAGGGAAAGTTGAACTTGCCCCTGCGGACAGGCCATGCTGTAGGTGGAGCCCTAGTGCTCTTATGTCGAGCTTTTCCCTTGGATTTTCCACTTGCCCTGGTCCCAGCCCTAGCTCCACTCTTAGTGGGGTGGCAGCCTCCACCTCTACCTCCTGGGCAAGGTAAACTTGATGCAAAAGTCCTATTCCCAGAAATGTTACCAACCCTGGCCCCTTTGCCCATTTTCCTACTTGCCTGTTCCTTCAATATATTGAAAAGGGCTTTGGCCTTAGCTTCTAGGATACTTCCACTCTGAGATCCACAATGGGCCTCCGGCTTTGCGCCCGGACCACTCTCAAGTCTCAATCTCACCTCAGCATTGGCCTCAGTGTCACTCTGAGGTTTAGCTTGGTCCCCCACCTCAACATTAGTCTTAGCTCCTTTCTCAGGCTCAACCTCAATTTCTGATGTATCACTAGATAGTTCCTCATCATCCCAGGTTTTCTCACTCTCATCTTTTCCCCAGGTCAGTCTGTATACACAGTAGCAGGCTCCAGCACCAATGACCATTCCAGCAGCTACACAGCCAGCCTCCCTAGTGCGGCCCATGATACAGCTGCAGGGAATCCCTTGCTCCTGCCCAGAGTGTTACTGCATAAGGAGTGAAGTCTTCCACTGCTGGCAGATTGCTGCAATCGCAGACACAGGGCAATCTAGAAATAAGGGAAATATTTCAAGCTTTGCACATCTCTTTCTGTGTCTTCGCATGCATTCAGACTAAACCACAGATATACAAACATGAAATTGCTGGCCCAGACTCTTGGTATCAAGATCACTGATTACTTAGGAGCTGATTTTCAAATTTTCCCCACATGCTAACCTCATATTCTACCACCCTGCCCAAAATATCAAATTTAAAATACTTGAACAGTTCTCTGCCACCTCTGTCCTTGAAGATGTGCTAGGGCAATGAAGCTCTCAAATATACCCAAAGAGATCCAAGAAGTTTCCTTCTCTTTCTAGCCTCCAGCTGCCCTGTATTCTGTAGACCTGCAGACAAGAGAATAGGAAAGGTTTGCTGAGAGGTCAGGAGATAAATAGACCTAATCAAAGATAGAACAGACATCCTGAATCCTTGGCTCTAGTTCCTTTCTTGAAGTTCCCCATCTACTGCTCCCTCCTGTCCTTCAATGATTCACTCCTTCAACTTTCCATCGCATGACTCCACCCCCCTCAGTCACTTCCGCCAGAGGTGACCACCACATGCTCTTTGAAACAAAATAGACAAAGGGGTAGTAACTAGATGCCAGATCATATCACCCTTGTCAATTCCATCCTCAGTTTTCCCCACCAACCCCCTAATTAGACCAGTTTCCACTGCTGGAAAGCAAATTTCTTCCACCTTCATCTCAGTTTCTGTCTCCACCAAACCTAAGGACTGACTGTCTCTGGAAATGAATGTTTAGTGGGAGGACCAACATGAAAGACAGTACCCCAAACAATAATTTTCAGTAACATCCTCCCCACTTCCATCCCAGGACTCTCTTGACACCACCCGCTTCCTTTCCTGTCTAGTATCTGTAGAGCACTTCTTCAGCAACATCCACATGTAGAAAAGGAGGGAAAAAGGAGGATTCAGAGGAGGTCTATAATCCCAACCCCAATAACCATCATTCTCCACCCTAGGAGTTCCCCAACCATCATCCTCACCTCAACCTACTTGGTTGTGGACAACTTTTCTTGCTTTCTGGTTCTGAAGTGTGTGCAGGTCTTTAGGGCCAAGGTCCACATTGAAAGGGACACAGCCAAGACGGGAGCCTCAGGGAACAGAACAGCACTTGAGAGAGTCTTCAGCCAGCTTTTCCAAATTCGAGGTTCTAAATGGGTTGGGGAGATAGCTCATTGGAATAAGTGCTTGCTTGGCAAGTGGCAAGGTACTGAATTTGATCCCTGGTACCACCAAAACAAAACAAAACAAATTCGGGGTTCTGACTGTCAGATACATTGTTCTTTTATCTCTTACCCTACTCCCACTTCTCTGGACTCCACTGACAAAATCCCTTCAGCTAAGTGCATGTTCCCCCCTCTCCATCGCCATCCCCATCCCCATCCCTATCCCTATCTCCATAGGCTGACCATTTTCCCAGAAAAAGGTGGCCCCTTTGAAATCACAGGAGGAAGGAAGGTGAGGGCAAGGAGTACAGAAAAATCTTACGAGTTAAAAAAATTAAAAGATCAGGTGATCTCTTCTGTCCCACTCTGTAATGGAACCCACCTTCATCAATAATCATTTTTCCTATTGGCACTGTCATTCCCTTTTTACAGAGAGAGAGGGAGAGAGAGAGAGACAGAGAGAGAGAGAGAGAGAGAGAGAGAGAGAGAGAGAGAGAGAGAGAGAGAGAGAGAGAGAGACTGCGGAACAGTCCCAAGTTAGACAGGGTCCTCAGGTCCTCAGTCATCCCCACCCTTCTAGGGCCTGCTATGCAATCACAGCTTTGCGCCGACCTACAGAGATTCGGAGTAGATTCAGCTTTGCTGGAATGGTATAGCGCTCTACTGAAAAACAAGGGGAATGACAGCCACACATCTCAAGTTTCTGGCTTGGCATACTAACCAGTACACGAAACACTAACCTATTACCTGTACTCCCTTATTCAAATCTCTGGCATAGCAAAGTTTTACCCCTCCTGGTCTGGAACTTCCCCTGGACTCCCACCTTCCAAGGTCTACCACTGTTTTTCTTCCACAAAGGCCAGGGATAGTGCAAGAAAAATAAAAGGGAAAACGCTGCGTTCCCTTGCTTTCCTCCCTCGCTGACAGAAGAGCAGGGTTCCCCAAGCAGCGCCCACCCACAAACAGTCCTGTTAGGATCCCAGCATTTACTTCCTCCTTTTCCTACCTTCCAGCACAAGCTCACCAGATCTCTTGGTAAAAATAGGGAGCCGGTCCCTGGACCAAAGGAAGATCAGGATTAAAAGGACGTCTGCACACGTCAAATTCCACTCACGTGAGGGCTACGTCACCCCTGAGATCAGACCCCAGCTACCACGCCCACCAACTGTGAGCTGAAACCGCCCTGCCCGTTCTTTCCCTGTCACGTCACCTCTTGCATTCATTTGTTCTCCTTTTCACCAATCACAGAGGCCAGAAGTGCCTTCTCCCTGTCATTGGAATTTGCCTTTTTTTTTTTTTGGTTAACGTGGACTGTACCTTGTTGCCATGTCCATGCGCTTTTTTTTCTCCTTGAGAAAGAATAATTCTGTATCTTTTTTCCCAGTCCAACTTCTTTTCCTTCTATGTCCCACCCTCTTCAGTTACGTTGAGCACACCCCTCCCTCTGCACTCTTATACCAAATGGGGGCAAATGTCTCAGAAAGGGAGATAGATAGTGGAAATGTCTTACTTCCTTCAACTTCCCTCTTGGTTTCTTTGTGTTTGCTTGTCATTTAGGGCTTTTTTTCTGGGATTGGATATTGAGGGTTGAACTCACTGAGCTACATATTCAGTCTTATTATTTTTATTTTTTTGAGACAGGGTCTTGTTAAATTGCTCTGGCCTTGAACTTGTGATCCTCCTGCCTCAGCCTGTGAGAATACTGCCATTACTTTACTAAGATTGCTAGCAATGTCTTGCTAATTGTTTAAAATCAGTAACGCCTTACTTTTACATTGAAAAAACAAAGTGATTCCCTTGTAATTTGAGTGAACAAAAATTTAAGTGGGAGGGGAAAACTCAAAAAACACTAATTTCATTATATTTATTTGCAACACAAGACAAATATTTCTACTGGTTACAGTCAAGTAACTTTGAAAACGTACTAACTTATCTTAAAATAAAAAAACTGGATTTTTTTTTACATAACCTATGAATTAGTCCAAGAAGAGATGTCTAACATGGGCTAACACAGATGACTTATGTACTTTTTCTACTACTGGCTCAGCTTTTCACTTGGTAAAATAAAAGCAAAACAATCCTGTCTTGTTTGTTTAAAGAAGATTATGCGCATAACTACCCAAAGACTTGGCTGATTTTTGTGTGAACCCCTGCTGATTTGATGGCTGCTCTGATCACCTGCCCCTGGATTAGATTCCAGTGTAATGAAGTGGAGGCCGCTGCAGGAAGAGATACAGATATTGTTGGATCTTCCCTACCCCTCTAAGAAATAAGGAATGTGCTGCCCTCCAACTTCTCCTGCATGGCAGAGCCTCTAATTCCATGTATTCAGGCACCTGTTATTCAGCCCAAAAATATACGAGGATTGGTGCCCAACATGGCAAGTTCTGCTTTTACTCAGATGACCAAATTAAGTAAATACCTTCTTTCCTCTCCTAAATTCTCATGAGTTAACTGAAAGATATCTAGAAGGGAATGGTGTTCCTACCTACTTCTCTGCTTTTATTCATGGCCACTAATGCCAGATGACCTGAGGAATTCAACCTGTTGGGCCTCTGATTTCCAGCCTCTTCAATTCTAGGGTCCCCACGAGGATTATAAACCTATTGCAGACTCACTTCCTGCCAATCAACACACATCTTGGTTTCTCCTCAGCTAAAGGTATGCCCAGCACCAAGGAACAATCCTCAGATGTCACTTGAAACCTAGAATAAGTGTTGTATAAAGTTGTGTTCATAATTGTGTTTACTTGACTGGTTAATTGATCCCCAGCCCATGTGCTCACTTATTAGGAGAAGAAATTATAGCTGCCATCGGATTCTTACATACATACCTAAACAAACAAAAATCTTTAAAACTACTGTCCTAGACAAAATGACATATCTTCCCCCAAAATAGAATTAAAATTAATATCTCTCCTTTCCCCCCTCTCTCTCTCTATTGTTATAGAAACGTTTTTTTGAACACGTGTAAACAACATAAAAGTATCCATGAGACTATAAAAGTGTACTGCAATGTTTGTTCAAGCACAAAACACTTTAACAATCTCCACCTTTCTTCATACAACTATAAAGAGTAAGGATACACTAATGGGTGAAGTTACAAGTTAAACTACACGCAGAAGAAAAGAACTGATGTCAAATGTGGTACTTGCAATAAATCTGAACTTTAAAGTTCAATCTTTGCATAAGAGAAAAAAGTCCAGAATATATGAAGAACTCAAACAATACAGCACCAAAAGTAGAAAAAGAAATAATCCAGTTCATGACAAGAGACCTAAATAAGCATTTTTCCAAAGAAAACAAAAAAATGACAACAGATGTAAGAAATATATTCAATAAGTAAATGCAACTCAAAACCGCAATGAAAAAACCTCACTCTACTAATAATGGCTGTTATCAAAAGGCAAAAGATAAAACAATTTGGATGGATATGGAGAAATTGGAACCTTCGTAAAATATAGAGGTATGAAAAAGTTAAAATTAGAACTACTCTATAATCCAGCAATTATGCTTACAAATATATCTCAAAAATTATTAAAATCAAGATCTTAAAGAAGTATCTGCACCTTCATGTTCATCACAGTATTACTCACAATAATCAAAAAATGGAAACAATATAGACACCAAAAAATGGAAAATTATAATTTCTGCAACCCTCCCAATCGCTAGCTGAGGTCCTCTATGAGTCTGTTTCTTTGTTTCTGTCTATTTGAGACAGGGTCTTGCTGTGTAGTTGAGGCTGGCCTTGGATATGTAGCCCAGGTTAGATTACAGGAATTACAGTGATACAATACCACATCTGGCTAACTCCATGAACTTTTAACTATACATTTCTAAAGAGAAGGTGTGTAAAATTAAGCATCATAAATTTATACTTTGTAGAAAATCTCAAAGTAATTACTGTATTTTACAAAGAAAAATATACGGCTAAGGAGATTGCTCAGTAGAATAATCACTTGCAAGTGCAGAGTCCTGAGTTTAATCCGCAGTACCACAAAAAATACAAATATAAATTATTTTAAATCATATTTGAGTTTAGTCAAATATTGTGTACTGAACATATGATGGCTAATTTTATGTATCAACTTAATAAAGATACAGTGTTCAAATATTTTATAAAAATGTGTATTAGATGTTGCTATCATGCTACTTACATGTGTGATAAATATTTTCCATGTATGATAAATATCTTTGCTTTTAAGGAAAGTAGATTACTTGAAGTTTGAGTGAGCCTTATCCAAACAGATGAAGGCCTTATAAACAAAAACAAATTTCACACAAAAAAGGAGGAATTCTGTTCTAAAACTATAACATAGAAATTTTCTGACTTTCTATCCTGTTGGCCTACCCTGTGGATTTTGAAGGAAAGCCTGCAAAGGATACCTATATTTCTAGCCTGCCAGCCTTCCCTGAAAATTTCAGCTTTGCCAGCTCCTGAGTGTTGTGTATCTGTGTCTGTGTCTGTATGATTGTGTGTGTGTATGTGTGTGTGTGTGTGTATTCTGTTGGTTTTCTTTCTGTGAAAATCTCCAATTTTAGCACCAAGAATTGTACAGTGAGAATATAATCATAACTATAAATTTCAGGATTTGCAAGATGATTTTCTAATGTGATTAAAGAAAGATGATAATGATTATTTCTAGTATTAAAGAGAACACTGATAGCCCATGTAATGATGAAGCAAGAGCAATACACAATGGGCCCATGAACAAATCTGCCATGGTGGCAGAGATGGGCTCAGAAATTTGGACTTTAATGAAGAGGTTTATCTGGTTTTAACCATGGCTAAAGGCCCAAAACACTAATATTAATGAACATGAATGAGTACTAAATATAGTACCATTCCCCCAGAGTAATCAGACAGCTACCTGATGGAAGATTGATTCCATTGGACTTCTTCCATCATGAAAGGGTGGGCATTTTATTTTTACTAGGATAGACATTCATTCTGGGTATGGATTTGTCTTCCTTGGTTGTAATAATTCTGCCAGAACTATCATCCGTGAACTATGAAGTATATAGTGTCCCCCTCAAAATACTCTGCCTTGCTTTAAAAATTTATACCAACACTCATGCCACTTTCTAAAGCAGTCCTGAAACACCTCTTTCTTAAGTGTCTTTATAAGGTGTGGCTTTAAAAATGTGGTGAGAGCTGGGTGTGGTGGTGCACACTTGTAATCCCAGCTCTTCAAAGAAGATGGCATTGAGCCCCTTGCCAGTTTGGGATACATAGTGAGCTCAACACCAGCTTGAACTACATAGTGTGACTGTGTCCCAAAAAAAGTTTTAATGTGATCAGTGTTCCTGTAGAATGCCACCAACAGGTAGGTAAGCTCGTAAAGCATTGCAGAACATTTTCATCAACCATATTTACCATATCTAGCACAATGCAACTTCCAGCTCCTCCTCAAAATCAAAACAATCATGAAAGGTGAATGTGTTCAATGAATTTAGGACACTGAGGCAACTATGACAGCATAACTAAAGACACTTCTTAAGTAGAACTTCCAGAACTGCTTCAGAAAGTGACAAGAACAATGGGAAAAAGGCTTGAACCAAGGTAAAATATTTTCAAGGGCTTAACGATAGTGTGTCTTTTACTGTGATGATTTTTCTCACTTTCACTTAACCATTCATTGTATGTTTAGAACATACTTAATATAATCAATCCATGCTACTTATATATAATTTCCTATTGATTCAATTTCTCTAAAGAACCTTGACTGATACAAAACAAGGTATTTATCTCAGGTCCATGTTGAAATCCTGTTACAATAGCAAGAAGAAGAAAGGGAAGGGGGAAGCTCAGGAGAGGAGAGAAGAAGAGAGGGGAGGGAGCAAGGGGACAGAAAAGGGGAGAGGGGTTAAAGGGGAGGGAAGCTGTTACAGTTTGTGTCTAGATGTCCCCACAAAGCCTCATGTAGTTTTGGATGGGGCCTTTTAGGAGGTGATTAAACCTAAAGTATGCTATTTATACATGATGTATTGCTAGGATTGAAGGTTCTGGGATTAAGGGTAGGTGATTGCTAGGTCAGTCCACAGATCGGATTGGCACTGCCCTAACCCCAGTTGACTGGACAAAATATAAGGGACAGAAAGCACTTGTCTCTCTTACCTTTCTGCTTTTTGCTGTCTTCTGTCCACATGAGCTGTTGCCTCTCTGCTATGTACCACCCTGCCTTAGAGCTAGATCATTATGGCCTGAAACTATCACAAAATGTAAAATAAACAACCTTTCCCTTATCCTCTTTCCTTTTTGGATGTTGGATATTTGGGGGTTTGGGTATTCTTTTCTTTTTTCTTTTTTTTTTTTTTTTGTTTTGTTTTGTTTTGTTTTAGAGACATGGTCTCACTATGCAGTTGAGACTGGCCTTGAACTCACTTTGTAGCCCAGGTTGGCCTCAGACTCCTGCAGTGATCCTCCTGCCCCAGCCTGTCAAATGCTAGGATTATAGGCATGAGCCACCATGCCTGGCTTGGTGTTGGGTATTTTGTCTGAGCAACAAGAGAAAAGTAAATAAGACAAGAGTTAATGACAGTGGTCATCTGGCTGGCCAGATAGCTCAGTGGTATAAGCACCTGCTTGGCAAGCACAAGGTCCGGAGTTCTATCCCCAGTACCACAGGAAAAAAAAATTATTGTGGGCCAGCCAGATAGCTCAGTGGACTAAAACACTTTTTTAGGCAGGCCCAGGGACTGGGGTTCAATCCTCGGGCCTGCAGTACCAGCCCCACCCCTGGGGCTCCCTGAGACAGCTACTGAGACTGGGCATGATGGCACATGCCTATAATCCCAGCACTTGGGAGGCTGAAAACAGGAGGATCATATGAGTCCGATCTATGTATTGAGACCTTGCTGAATCTGTACTAAATATATTTTTAAAAAATGGTAATCTGCTTGGAGAAAAGGAATGTTTCATAGGACAGTAACAGGAGGAACATTTACATTGCATTTTTTATTGTTACTTTAAGCCATGCAGATATATTGTCTACTGTAAGAAGTAAACATAAAAAGAACCAGAGTGGCATTTGACTTTATAACAACAACAATGGATGTTGAAAGACAAAAACTAGACAATTTCTCATTCAAAATCCCATGTCCTGCCAAGCTATCAATCAAGTATTGGAGTATTGGAGTAGAATAATGGAATTTCCTGATATGAAAGGTTTCAAAAGTTTGTGTTGCGTACACACTTTCTCAGGAATCTGCTTGGACATCTGTTCTGTCAAAAGAATACATAAACCAAGAAAGGGAGGGAAATGAGATCCAGGATACAGTGAATCCAACACAATGGTGAGCCAGAATTGCAGTGAAAAGAAATTCCAAAAACAGATGTTGTTTTGTACGCCTATGGTGCAGTTTGGAGCAGTTTCCTAAGAGCAGCTTCATCAAGAAGATGAACTCGGTCAACTATCTAATTTCTGAAACAGAATAAGACACTATTTACATAACTGGGAGGATATTTAGGGGATAGTTTGATAAAAGTACATGGAAAACGGAGGAGAGATAAATTAAATGGAGATGAAACAAAAGCTACACAGGACAGGACAGGACCACTAATCTTAATATATTATGTAATCCTGTCAATAGAACTGTTGTGGTTTAAACCTTAGATACCTCAAAGCTCAGGTGTTGAGAGCAGTACTGGGGGATGGTGAATACTTTATCAAGGGGAGTTTATTTGAAGAAAGCTCTCATTGCAAGTGTTCATTTGAAGGGAACACTGGAAACCTGGCTCTTTCCTCTCTTTTACTCTTGGTTCCCAGTTTTGCACAGCCACACCCTTCTACCATGACTTGCCTTGCCACAGGCCAAAAACAATGGAGCCAGCTAACCATAGATTGAAATCTCTGAAGCCATGAATAAAAGTAAATCTTGACTCCTTTTGAATTGTGTATCTCAAATATTTTGTCACAGTGATGCAAGACCAATAAGCACATACCTAGTCATAGTAACAGTGTCAATATAACCAAACTAACAGTAAAACAATTGAGAAAGCAGGGGATAAAAAAAATCTGAAAATGTATGATTAGAGCAGGTAGAGGTGTAAATACTTAAACTCTCACATCCCATAGTGGGAAATCAGTGATTAAAACTCAAAAAATCAAGAAACAACAACGAAAGTAAATTATTTGGACATAGCTCCAAAATAGTCACTTAAAAAGATTTGAAACTAATTGCTCTGAGAGTGAGATAAAGATGTAAGAATACTGCTGTTTTCCACCATAAGCTGGTATGAACTAAATTACATTCCCCAAAATTAATATATGAATGTCATAACCCCAAAATGATTCTATTGAGAGACAGGGCATTTAGGAATATAATGAGAAGGGTGGGGCCATATTCTGATATAATAGGTATTTTATAATTGGAAGACACAACAAAAATCTCTATGGACAGGCCAGGGAGAGAGCTCAGTAGAATAAGTGCTTGCCTGGTAAGTGCAAGGGTCTGAGTTCAATTCCCAGTTCTGTCAAAAAAAATTCTATGGACACTTGCACACAGAGAAGAGGTTGTGTGAAGGCACAGTGAGGTAGTCCACCAAAAAGCCAAGAGAAGTCACACCAGAAACCCACCATGATAGCACCTTTTATTTATTTATTTATTTATTTATTTATTTATTTATTTTTGTCTTTTTGAGACAGGGTCTCACTATGCCGTTCAGGCTGGCCTTGAGCTCACTTTGTAGCTCAGACTAGTCTCGAACTCACAACAATCCTCCTGCCTCAGCCTCCCAAGTGCTGGGATTACAGGCCTGCGCCACCACGCCCGGCTGATAGCACCTTTTTAAAAAATGTCTAGCCTCAAGAACTACAAAAAAAAAAATAATAATTTCATTGTATAATGCACTAACCTGTCTTATTTTGTTATGGGAACTCAAACAGACTAATATGCTTGTCTTGTAGAATTATTTTGTCTCTTGACTATAACTATATATAGATTTGATTTAAAAGTAAAGTTTTGCTTTTTTTGTATTTAAGTCATGGTGTACAGGGTTTACAGGGTCTCACTGTGTAGATTGGACTCATAGTGAGTGCTCTGGGGGTAAGGCAGACACAGCAGGTCCGGGGGTCGAACTCCAAGTCCCTGTGTCTGCTAAAGTTTTAAAATCTGGGGGAAAATAACCTCAATCAAGACTTCTTTCCAAGGGCTGGCCAAATAGCTCAGTGAATTAAAGCACCTCCACGCAGGCGCAGGGGCCTGGGGTTGGATCTCTGGGTCTGCCATGCCGGCCCCACCTCTGGGGCATGCTGAGAAGGCAATTGAGACTAGGTATGGTGTCGCACACTTGTAATCCTAGTTCTTGGGAGGCTGTAAACAGACAGATCACTATAAGTCTGATCTAGTAGTGAGACCCTGAACACCTTGTAGACCCTTCCCTAAAAATATTTTTAAGAAAGACTTCTACTATCCAGTAATTACTAATCAAGTGTGAGGATAGAATAAAAGTGTTTTCAGACATGCAAAATATCAAAGTATTTACATCCTACAAACTTTTTCTCAGAGACTTAAATGTTCTCCACCCAAATGAGTTCATATATCAAGACACAAGAATGCATAAGATTCAGAAAAAAAAAAAAAAAAAAACAAACACAACATGAACAAGAAACTAAGAAATTTCCAATGTGATGATAAGGGAGGGGCCAGGGAGATGTCTCAATGGAATAAGTGCTTCCCTGGCAAACACAAGGGCCTGAGTTCAGTCCTCAGTTCTGCCAAAAAAAAAGAGGGGAATTACTTGGATAATAGCTATACCTTCCACGTAGAGAACAGTCTTCACAATAGAACAGAAATATAGAACTAAGCAGGAACTGATAGATAACTACTTGGTTTGACCATAATTGGATTAGTTATAACTCCACTAAAAAGCCTGAGTGACTTATTTGTAGGTACATTAGAATTTAGCAAACTAAAAATAACACAGGGCTTAGCTGCAAGATGAACAAAAATTTATAGGAGAAATACCAACAAATATATGTCAATGACTATACCATATAGTGCTATGAGTGCTTAATATTTCAATCTTCACAGAAAATCCTACAGATATTGCTTCTAATCCCATTTACAATGTGAGGAAATTAAGACAGAGTACTATGAAGTGATTTGCCAAAGACCATCTGTTATTATGTGGTAAAATCAGGATTTGAACCCAGGCTTTCCAGTGAGAGACTCTATACTCTTAAGTGAATCTCCTTCTAATATCTAAATTGTGAAAAATATTCATATATACATAAACACTGAACATTGTATAACAAAATACAATGTCACAACAGTAGAGTGGGAGAACATGGGAGGAGTGAGGCTATGTATAAGGTAGGGGGCTTAAAACAACTGACTTCTATTGCAGGAAGTCATGGCTGAGGTATACAAATTAAAAATTAAGACATAAAAATGCTGTTTATAAATATGGAGGTAATATTGTTGCCAATTGGTTGAGGCATTTTTTGCTTAATTCAGATTAAATTTGTGAATCTGCAAAATGCAGCTTTACTAACATCAGATGCCACCAGATGATGCTAGATGCCAACAGTTGACATTGCTAGTTGTTGTTCACTGCCGCAGCGAGCCACCACTGACTCATACCAGCTTGTGCCAGACAGCACAAGTTGAGTCACTTGGGTACTGATGTGTAGTGCGAATCTTCATCGGCTGCTGGTCTCTGGAGCTCTTCGGAGCTAACAGCCCCTAGAGTTTATTATTTTGTTTTTGGAGATGAACACTCTCAGGATAATCCTGAATAGATGTGTAGAACCCTCCCCATGTCTACATTGCCCACTAACCAAAAAATAAATCATAAGCAGAAGCAAGTTTACAGGACAACAAAGGAGAGGCTTTAACAGGACCTGTACTGCCACATGGTAGGGTCAGTACACTTGGGGAGGTGGCTCCTAGACAGGCCAGAGAAGTATATGGAAAATGCTGCTCACATTGCAGCTGCGAGCCTGTGATTGGCCCAAGTGGGCACAGGGCTCCAGGAGAGCCACAGTGGTGGTAAGGGCAATTCAGTGAGGTGGAATGGTAAATGCAAGCTGCTTGACTGACAGTTGTCACATCTCTAGGAAAAACTGGCAGGACTGAAGCCAGAAAATCTACAGGACATTTAGCCCTGTCCATCACAGCTAATTGGAACTCAGGGAGGTTGGGAATGTGAACAATAGGCCCAAATTCCTCCCTCCTTCAATCTAGTCACCAGAGAGTGCCCCTCCACCCTCCTTCTCCCCTTCCAGCAAGTGGCAGTAGCAACTGAAATGGCTGCAGTGGGGGAGAAGCAGCACAGTTGACAGTCATTCTGCATTCATGTGGGAGCAGCCTGCAGCATAGTGGACACTAAATGACCAGGGAGAACACCAAGGCAAATTGCTCCCGCCCACGAGCTACAGTGAGGTTTCTGGCAAATAAATAGTTAATCTCCTGCTACAGAGAACAGCTAAGAAAAATAGAGCTGATAAGAAGGCCTGACTCACTTCCTGCCAAGGCCCAATTTCCTGCTCCCTCCATCTCTACTTAAAACAAAGGGAACAAAGTGAGGAGGGGGTTATATTTATTTTTACAAGGTCAGTATATAAAATATACACTAACATCTAGGCAACCATATACCGTATATAAGTACATACAGATTTTATTTTCTCACCAGACTATACACTAAATTGTACATGTATCTCTTTTTGCTAACTCATCTTTTCTTTTTCTTTCTTCTGGTACCAGGGATTGAACTCAGATCTTGCTCTTGCAAGGTAGGCACTTAACGCCACTGAGTTATGTCTCCAGCCCATAACTCACCCTTGAATGTGGATCTTTGTGGCAAATTTCACGTGATAATCCCACAGACAAGACAAAGGGACCACAGAAGTGCTTATTCAAAAATGTACATGGTCAAATGGGAAGGGGACAAGGGAGGGAGGAGAGGAAAAGGGAGGAAGGGACAGAAACAAAGAGACTAGAAAGAAAAATGGAAATAAAGTTTTTCTAAAGGAGAGGAAGAGGGGCTTAAGGGGGAGGAAGGGAATTAAGAAAAAAAGAAGCAAGGTATACCATGTACAAGTATACACTCCCTCTGATTGGTGTCATCGTCATGGATATCTAAATCATTCCAATAATTTTTAAAATCATATATATATATATATATATATATATATATATATATATATATATATATATATATGCAATAGAAGGGACAATGGTCAAGTCAGGGGTCTGAAATCCTAAAACATCCAATCAAATTATAGAATCTCAGGCTGACCCAATAGCTCAGTGGATCAAAGGGCCTGCAAGCAGGCACAGGAGCTGGGGGTTCAGGTGGATCACTAAGATTCTGATCTAGTACTGAGATCTTGAACACCCTGTAGACCTTTCCTTAAAATACAAAAAATGCTATAAAATCTCTCAAAGAGGATAGTACCTTTCTTTCTATGTAACAAAAGAGTTAAAGAACAAAGACCCCCAGCTTGAAGCTTTGAACACCCTACCTGCCTCCCACAAGGTAGTTATCTTTCTTTATTTCTCCTCCTTCTCCAATTAAGTGATTTTGTTTCCCTATTCTCTTCTTTTTCCAGGAAAGTGATTTTATTTTTCCCTCTGAATTATATATCTATATATAATTATCTGATCTTATATCTCTAATCTTTGTATCTCTATAAAAAGAGATACCTCTAATTCTTTTATTGATGTAGGTTTTTTTATGAAACCTAGATAAAAATCTACCCTCCCAAGATGGAATACTTCTCCATCTCAATACCAGAAGAAATTAAGAGATTGAAAACTAATTATCATTGGAGAGCACAAATCCAGGCTTGGAGAAAGATGAAAGAAATTTCTGAGGGATTTTTGTTATTATTGTTACTTTTATAAGCTTTGTGATGCTCTAATTATGAAAATGTTATTTTAAAAGCCAAGTTATGAAATTAGACATACAGGAGGACAACAATTCTGTTTAAAAGATGTATAAAAATTAGAAAGTCCCCGCACAAAAAACCTTACAAGCTCTAACCCTCAGTGTGACTGCATTAGGAGTGGGACCCCTAAGAAAGTAATTAATATTAAATGGTATTTCAGGAAGCAAAGATCCCAATATCTGATAAGATTAGCATCCTTGAAAGAAAAAACACTTGAGAGCTCATTGTCTCTCTGTCATTCCTCTCTCCATCAAGGAACATACATATGCGAAACACAGTAAGAAGATAAAAATAAAGTCCTCACTAGAAGTGCTGGCATCTTTACCTTCGACTTCCATCTCCAACAAATTTCTATTGTTTGAGCCACTGTAGTCTGTGGTATTTTGTTATAACATCATAAGCAGATTAAAACAAAAACATTATTCTAAATTAAATAAACCAGTCACAGGGGACTGGGGAGATAGCGCAGAGGTCTAAGTGCCTGCCAGGCAAGTTCAAAGGCCCGAGTTTAATCTCCAGTACCTCATGCCAGGCCGGCCCTGGAACTCAGGCATGCCAGCCACCAAAACTGGGCACGGTGGTGCATGGCTGTAATCCCAGTACTGGGAAGGCTGAGATAGGAAGATCACTATGAACCTGAGCTGCGTAGGGAGACACTGTACCAAATAAATAAAAAAATATTAAAAATAATAATTAATAAACCAGTCATGAAAGGATAAATACCCTATGAATCCATTTTATGAGATACTTTGAGTAGTCAAATACATAGAAATGGAAAGTAGGATAAGGACTGCCAGGGGGTGAGGCAGGAAGAATGGAAAGTTATTGTTTAATAGGTCCAAGTTTCAGTCTTGGAAGATTGACAGTGTTCTGAGGGATGCTGATAATGGTTGTTCAACAATGTCGGTGTATTTAATGTCTCTGAACTATAAATCTGAAAATATTGAAAATAGTGTTACATGTATTTTATTATTAAATTTTAAAACATAGAAAAATGCATTATAGTACTGATGGGAAGCCATACTTTCAGTTTCCATTCTTTGCTCCTCTCTGCTAAAGTCCTAAAGTACTGGCTTCCAGTACTGTGTCTTGTTTTTCTGTCTCGCCCCTCATTGCCATTACCCCAGCTTTGGCTATCATTCATAATGTGGGACTTCAGCTCACTCCTTACTTCTGAGCTCTACAACGATGCTTTTCAAATGACCACTGAGCATCTTCATTTGCAAGTCGCACAGGCACCCCAAACTCCAATAAGTCAAATCAGAGCTCATTCTTTTTCACCTCACATATCTATTCAGTCTTCATATTTGGAGAAAGACAAAGGGAATAGACATGTTAATATTCCTCCTCCTTCCCCTTCTGCCATTTTTCCTTGAACAATTTCAAGTACATTATAATGACTAAGCAGTTCATGTGATTCCCAGGAATTGACACTGTGCCCACGAGGACCTGCATATTCATTTTCAATAAACCACAATGAATGTTCCTTCAGTGTGCATGACCCAGAAAGGCCACTATACCCCTAACCAAAACAAATCCCTGAGCTCTAAATCTGATATTATACAATGAGAATAAGAATTGGGGGCCTGAGGCCAGGATCAAATACAGAATTGTCGATAAGACCACTTAATTCTCTAAAGTATCGAGGAATGTTCGTCAATGATGTCTTGGAGTCACTGCTGCCTCTACAACCTGGCATGACAATCCCATGCTTTGAAAGGTCTTGTATATCACATACATGCACAAGCACACACATACATGTACAAGCACGCATGCACGCACACAAACATATACACACACACACACAATTACAGAATACATGGGTGCTTGTGTTACACAATCTGATGCTCAATGTCACAGTGCAACTTGTAATCCTAAACATCTACACTTTGACTAACCGTGTTCACCTTTAGGAAAATGCTTCTCCACATGTTTCTCCGTGTCCTTTAAACAAAAAGCAGCCTTGTCTCACTTCCACAAAGATTCATGGATTATGCCAAAGCTCACATAGAAGATATACATTACTGTCAAGCTTCAGAGAAGGAAGGAAGATCCAAACACTGGGAGATTTAGAGAACAGAAAAACACAGCTAATTTACAAAAGCCTTCTTAGGTATATGAATGCAATGTATTTTGGTTAATAAAATACCTTTTCTCAGTACTTGCCAGTATTCATTTCTTGCCTATCTGTACCTTCCAGGTTGTGGTGGCAGAAGTAATAACAATTTGTGCAATATTTGCAACAGCTGTATGTGGAACTTGAACATTTTGTAATACTAATCCACCTATATTGCTATTGATTTTAGGATAGATGAATGGACAGATGTTTTCAGGAGGAGAGGAGAGGTAACACATGTAAAGCATTGTCATAGGTTCTCTCCTCTTGGAAACAGGTTCTGAGATTAGTTTATTAGGAAATTCTCCTTGGATCAACACTTGTGGAGAGAGAGAGAATAAGACAGTAAGAATAAGTAAAGGAGGAAATCAAATTTTGATGCACCATCAACAGAATCCTTCAGCATACTATGCTGGGAACTCTGAAGATATGATAAAGCTTCACAGCTTTCCCAATTTGGAGCAAGAATCCTGCATTTGAACACTCAGTATCAATGAGTTATTGGATATGGGCCACCCTGAATGATGAGTGTGGTCTTGAATAAGGTGGCTCTCTTTAGCTGATGCAATCTCTGAAGGGATCTTATAGCCAACAGTTTGCTAATTACTAACAACTAAAATGGTAAGGCTTTCATTGATAAAGGAAGTTCTCAACAGGACATCACAGTTTTCACCATACCTTCCTTCCATTCTTCTGCATTGTAGATCAATTTTTTCATATAAATACTGGAATGAAGACTTCTTCCTGGTCATATGACCCCAATTTTCATTCCTGATCACCACACCTCTCTCAAATTACAGTTCCTACATTTTACTGACACCCATATACTAATCTATGAACAATGCTTGCTTTTCCTTCCTAATTTTAGTATAAGGGCTCTGTTTACCCATTGAGACCATAGGTGTTAATACAATAGTGGTAGATATCATGGGAAATTTGCTCTACCTGATTGTGAAACTGTTTGTGCCTTCTAATACAGCCTGTGCTTGATCCTGTATATTAAACTTTCGTCTGGCTCCTGGGCTTGTCCAAATTTATCCCTTGATGGATTGACCCAGTTCATGGTTGGAAATTCTGGCTATCTGGTTACTTGGTCTGTTATGGTCAGGCATACTATCTCTATTAAAGATATCATGTCTGAATCTTGTACTATGAATAACCACTAAGACAACAATATGCAATATATTAATTATTGAAACTGTCCTACTAATCAGTTTTGAAACTGTCTCATTGCTATTTGTTTCTCAATAAAATTATTTTTAAAAATATTTTTTAAATAGATGTACTTGTAAGTCAGCAGCTGTTTTTAAAAGGTATGTTATTCTTCACTGTATGTGAGTTGGCTCTGCTCGAGAACTTCAGCTGGTTGAGTTGTGATTTTCCTGCAGGGACTTGCCAAAAATTCCACATGGTATGTTTTGACAATACAAATATTTCTAATGCCATAAGATCTACTTTTTGTATGGGTCAGGGGTCAGGACTGTGTGAAACTCCATCCAGGAGTCTTTTAGGCCTTCCTCAAAGCTGGCAGTGTTCTTAGGTTGTTGTTTTTCCTCTATTTATCTGCTATTTGTTTATTTGTTTGTTTGTTTTTGTCAGCCAATATACAGGTCAAAACAGGAACACCAGGTATCAAATGCACTGCTTCCAGAACCCAAAGCTTATCAGGCACTGAAATTTTCTTTTCATGAAGAAGGTGAAAATTTTCCAATTTGTCTTATACACTTGTTTTCATTTCTTCACCTGGTGGTACTCACTTTGCTGAACTTAGGTACCCTGCCACTGAGCCCTGTCCTTTACTGTGCCCAGGCATGAACCTTGCTTTGAAAGGGATCTCCAGCATTCTTCACACCATTCAGCCCTCAAAAATTACACATTTGTGAAAAAAAAAATATACATTTGTGATCAGCACCTGGATCTTTGTAAGGTTTATCCCCTGTCCTCTGTCGCACATGTGCCTTACCAACTCACCCAATGTGGTTTTCCTGCTGAAAGGTGTGTATATGTTCCAAACATCTTGAGACTATATTATGACAGAAGATACACAAGAATTAGTAGAGCCTTGAAGAAAAGCTAATTCCATACTATTGTCTAGTCTATGTGAATTAGAACATTTGCATCCTGATAAAGATATTCCATCCTGATGAAGAGAGGAGAGCAAACATTGTTCACAATAGCTGAGTACTAGGTATTTGAGGCCATGTTAATCTGTTCTAACAAAAATACTACATGTAGCATGCTCATTGCCATTTTCCTACTAATTGGTTGAGCTTCAAATAGCCTACTATTATCCACCAGATTCTACCCACAGTTTTCACAGAGGAAGGCTGATTAATTAAATAAGAATATATTGGAGACCACACCCCTACTTTCTCTAGGTTTTAAAAGGTGACACTAATCTCTGCTATCCTCCATCTCAAGAATCTTTTTATGTATTCTTGGCCATGGATGATGATTACAGTTTTAGAATCATTCATTTGGCATTTTAATGTATAAATAGCTCTGACTCCACAAGCCAACAAACTACAGTGGAGTTTGCACCAAGTACCAACCATAGGTATTTCAAGCATACATTCAGAGATCAGCAAAATATCCAGAGTGGGTCTGTGGTCCCACTGAACCCATTGTGAACCAGACCTAGGCTGGGTTCTAATTTAATACCTGGCTTACCCCTCTAGGGTTTATCTTTCTTGTGTGTGTGTGTGTGTGTGTGTGTGTGTGTGTGTGTGTGTGTGTGTGTGTGTGTGTGTGTGTGTTAGAGGGGATTGGACTCAAGACTCTGTGCTTGTCAGGCAGGCACATATTCTACTGAGTTATCTCCTTGCCCACCAGGGTTGATCTTTACATACCTGTTGTATTCTTTGACAATGGGTCTGAAGTAACAATGCATGTGCTTAGGAACATAGGGAATATATTATGAAGTTTCCCCAAGATGTGGCCCCAACTTTCAAATTGTTCACCATCTAACTTAAACAATACACCAGCAAAGGATACCACACTAAATGATTCACTGCTGACTTCAAGAACAATGAAACATAGCAGGACGAATATATTCTCCTCCCATTGCTGGAATGAAATACCTGGCACCCACAACTTCAAGGGGGAGAGATTTATTTTGACTCATAGTTCATAGAATTTATCCCATGAATGGCTGGCTGCAAGGCAGAAATAACACAGTAGAAGGCCGTGCACAGGACAGTATCTCAGCCTGCTGCAAGCCCCAGAAGCAGAGTGAGGGCGAAGGGCAAGCATACACCCTTCTACTTCATGTGCCTGCTGACCTGCACACCCCGGCTGGATCTCAGCTGCAAATACATGTGTTTTCTACTGACAAAAGATCTACAAAGTGTTGTACATGCTGTACATGGTTTCAGGATAAACCCTGAGGGAATTTGACTGACCTTGTCAGATACTAAAGTTACATTTTTTGTTATTTAGGTCTTGCTTTATTTTGGTCTTAACCAACCAGCAGAAAAGTATAATCATGAGGTAGAAAAAGTAAAGCCATATTAATATGCTGAGCTGTAAAAGGCTCAAGTCAACAACTTCTGACATTGCTAGTCATGTGGATAACCCACTACTATTGCAGACTACTGGACTACATTGCATTTCTTTGCTGAATTCATGTATCTACAATATATGAATGGCAATGGAATAGCCATCTCTGACAAAGTAAACAAAAAAGGGAGATCTAAATGGAGAAACATTTTCTTGTGAAAAATAAACATATATATCCATATATATAAAATAGTTAGCATAGATAAACAGCTACTTTCTCTTAGTTCAATGAGAATAAAGTTTTTGAACTAATAGTGTTCACACAAGGTATCATATCTGCATCTTGTACCATGAATAACTACTACAAAGACAACACCATGCAATGTATTAATTATTGCAACTGTCCTACTAACATGTTTTGAAACTGTATCATTGCCACTTCTCAATAAAATTCATATAAAAAATACCTGGCTTATGTCATCCAATCAAAAGTGGAAGTTGTGATGATATTTTGGGTAACTGGGTATTAATATCAACTTATAACCAACGTTCACCTGGCCAGAAAATGTTCACAAAGTCTTGTCTTCTCGATGTACAATCCTGAGTCAATGGGAAAAGCAGAAAAACATGTATTGTTGGGTTTTCTTCCTGGGTACCCAGCCACTCCTTTAAATCACTTCCTGTAGATAAAAAATAAAAGCTAATTCAAGGGCTGGCCAGATAGCTCAGTGGATTAAACCACCTGTGTAGGCAGAGCACAGTGGCCAGAGTTTGATCCCTGGAATGCCATGCCAGCCCCATCCCCGAGGCGTGCTGAGATGAGGACTGAACTCAAGTGGTGGTGTACACCTCTATTCCTAGCACTTGGGAGGCTGAAAACAGTAGGATCACTATGAGTCCGATCTGTGTAGTGAGACCCTGTAAACCCTGTACTAAATACATTTAAAAAAAAAACTAACTTAAGACCAGAAGCTAGGTGAGAGATTATGATTTTTTGAAGCAATTTCCATACCTTAACAAACATATTTAATTTCTTTTGGCTGTACAAGTTGAGTGCAAATTGTTAGCTACCTACTTTCTTTAGGACACTGTCTTATGCTGAGTATCCATGTCCTACTTACCTCTTACCATCTACTCACCCAAAGCATCATATTTTATTAACCATCTCTGCAGGTCTCTGTTCACTGCCACTATGACCACTGACGTGCATTATGCTATTATTGCCCACATGCCTTCTAACAGGCAAATGCAATCTTCCTGCCTCTAGTGTTTCAGAGTCATTACTATTGCTATGATAGATCCTTTCCTATCATATCCTCTCTTACTCTGAGCCTTAACCTGCAAAAGGCTCCACCACTGAACTTCTTAAGAGATATCAGTGTTCTTCTCATCAGTATGTTCCTTATAGTTGAGGTAATGTGCTTTTTGGGTACTTCTTCAGGATACAGTCCTCTGGAGGATTCTTTTAGCCTTAAATAATACAGTTATTCTATCATCCTCACTTTAAAACTTCAGTGCCTTCTTCCACCATCTGCTCTAACAAGTCTGTCATTTATACCTCACTTAATGTGGGCTATTCTTTCCTCCATACTTTGAGGGATCATTCTACTAGTGAGTTTATATCATCTCTTGGATGCTCCTGAGAGTGTTCTCAAATTGATCCACTCTCCTGTATTCAATTTTATTATATTGCAACTCTCAATGGAGTGAAACAGAATTCAAAATGCAGTCCAGTGCTAAGTCCTCCAACAATTTCTACTACCTGCTAACTAGATTAGGTTGTTCAGCTCCTTGTTAGTGTATTTATTTTCTATCCTTTCTTATCACACACAGCACATTTCCTGCTAGGTTATGGTGTGGATTACCACTAGTTTTTGGCCTAGTGCTCAGGATGGGAAGTGGAGGCACATTTCAAGGGAAATCCATGTTATCATATAGAGTGGAAGGGCTGTGAACCTTAAAGCAAAGTAAAGTGGCACCCTTAAATAGGGGAAAGTGGGACATTACTACACACTCAAGAATTTCAGGTAATCTAGAGACAGAAGATTCTTAGAAACATTCAAAGATCTCCATCCCATGTGTCTGAGTCCAATTCCTTCCTAAACAGGGCCCTGATCTTAGTATAAAAGACTTGGTTGGATTTGCAATTATCTTTGAAGCTTGTTTTCAATAAAGTCCTGGATCTCATCAGATTTCTCTACCTATACCTAGAAAAGACTTCCTTTACACTGTGAATAAATCTTAATTTCAGACACTGCTTTTAATTGCTGGTAAATTTAATTAGCCTTTTTATATTTTTTCCAGGAGTGAAATAGGTAAGCAACAATCACGCAATTCCCTGGCCTTCCTTTGTTTACTATTTCCCTCATATTTCTCAAAGTTATGATACCATCAGTGTGCCATCTTAGTAAGCCATCAGTGGACACTAACAATTCTGTCACCTCATGCCAAGAACCTATCTACACTACCTACCACCAATGATGGGGTCCTCATTGCCAACTGGCCAGCAGGCGATCCAGCTCCAAATTTCATCACAGTGTTTGTGTTCCTGTACCAACTCTTGTAGATTGGCTTCCTGAGAAACAGAGCTCATCGTGAAGAACTTTTATTAGGGAATACTCTTGGGATCAACACCTGTGGAAGGGGAAAAGAAAGGAAGCAGGATTGGACAAAGGGAGAGAATAAGCTGTCTTAGGTTGGGACAAGAAGGCCATACCCATTAGTCATGGGGTTTGAAATATATGCAGGAAGGCATAAAACCTTGGAAGAGGTACCTGTCTTCTGAGGCACTTCCCAAAGAGGGCTGACAGATGAGGGCTATCTACTGGCAGCACTTCTAGCAACTGAGCTATATATTATTTATTCTGGAGGGAGTATCAGAGTGCACATGACAAAATCGATTATAGTGCAATGTCATTCATTTCTTTACAGTAGAAAGTTAGTAAAGAAATCCAGCAAATGCTGCAATTGAAAATACTTTTATTTTTATACTAGTTATAGTATTTAAAACTTTAAACATGTATAATTTCATTTAAAGTTTGAAGTGAAATATTTCAAATATTAAAACATAAATATGTGAGTCTCCACTTAGCCTGTTGTTGTAGGCCCATCCAGTACTATTTACAACCCTGCTTATCAAATAAAGAATCCCCTATCTATTATGTAACTATTAAAAGATACATGATTATTGAAGCTTCCCATCAGGCTAACACCTATAAAAATTATTAATCTTCACAGAGTACGAAACACTTACACAGATTATTTAAAAACATACTTTGGCTTAATGTTATTTCAGGGGATGTACTAGAATTGAACTTATAACCTCACTCATGCCTGGCAGGTACTGTACTGCTTAGATACATCCCTGGTCATAAAAAGTATTTTATGTGCATTTATCGCCCCATTTTATAACTTAAAACTATGTCCTGAATTTTTCCATGGAAATGTCCAGCAACATTTCCAACAATAATTGAGTCATTTATATTGTTTCACCTTTCATAATAATTGAAGGATGCAAAGCTTTGTACAAGCCATTTGTTTAGTTTCAATGTAAATCTCCACAAAGGAAATCACTGGGTCAAAGTGCACGCCCATGTTAAGGGTTCTAGAGTATCTGCCTCAGCAGACCTCCTACGTGGTGTGCTCCTCACCTCACAGTTTGAGAGCTCTCCTCCTTCCATGCCTCACCCAGCCTATGGGGTGGGAGACAAGTGGCTGTCCTTCTCTGTGCATGCCAATTACACTCTCTGGCTTCATCAAGGCTCCCTCCTACCAACCTTATAAAAGGAATCTGGTGCAAGCACTAAAATTCATGCTTTATTCCATTATAGTTTCTTGGTACCCCAAAACATAGCTCTAATTCACTACACAGACACTAGAGCTATGAGAGACAACACGTAGCCATCATGTGCCCCCAGGACCCTGAAACAAAAGGAAACCTTTCTTTATGTCCTCATAGTAATCTGTAGTGGAACAGAGCTCTTGCTTCCTTGCCATCCCTGCCATTCCCAGCCACCAGTGAAACTCCGTGCCTTTCTCGTCTCTTGTCAGGTCTATGTACTTAACTTGCTAACTGCATTTCCAATCACATTCCCAATCCTGTATCCATCCCAGCCCAGACCCATCCTATACACCAAGCAGCCATATTGTTTTCCTTTCATCCTGTCACTTCCTTGTTCATGAAAGGCCTTGTTGTCTCCCAGGGGCAGAGAGGAGTCATACTCAGATCCCCTATTGAGCAACCACAAGTGCAGCAAGAAAAGAACAGGACGCCCTCCAACACTGACCCTCCCCCATATCCCCCGTCTCTTCTCCACACATTCAGCTCCAGGCAGATCAGACTTCTCTCTGGAGCACAATCCCCACCTCCATGTCTTTCTTCCACCACTGTCCTCATGTTTGCATCTTAGCCTTTCAACCCAGCTTATTTCATGTCCCCCTCCTCTGCAAAACTTTCCGTCAGCACCTTTGTGTGCAGCAGCTTTTGTTGCCTTGAAGCACCTGTGGGAACCTTCGGTGATTATCGGAGGCCCCTGATTTCATACTTTTTACTTTCTGCATATCTTTTCTTTCCAAACCGATTGTAAACTCAAGGACAAGGACAATTCTTTTTGTTTCTTCTTAAACACACAACTTTATTGATAACATAAATATAAAATCTAAAATGTATAAACATAAGTCCACACAAAGGACCAAAGATTACTTTGCTTATGAAGAATCAGGTCAGGTTTTGCTCATGAAGCATACTAAAAATATCTCAATCCAGACAAGATAAAAATTGACGTGTATTTTCAGAACAAATTTGAATTCATTTGGTGTTCATAAAATGGTTCATTTGTGGACCATCATACCTAACATCAGTTTTGATGTTATAATGCAGTTTACAAGGTGCATCACTTCCAGGCTGAAAAACCAAAATATTACTCACATTTATTTAGAAACATATAATTAATCACAGTTTATTTATTAGTATTTCAACCCTTTCTTTTACCTCTGGGTCACTGCATTCTGCCGCTAAGGCTCGAAGTTTCTTAGCACAGGCTTTTGGTCTTTGGAATAGGAAATAAAGGGAATTTTTACTGAATTTGTCCTGGGTAAATGCTTTTGCTCTCCTTTTAAAATGATAATTTATATTCTCAAATAGCGAGAGAGCATTAAGAATATTCTCTTTTGTCTCTTTCTTGCTAAAAATGTTAATCAGAGATGTTGGTGCATTGGCAATAAGTAAGTCTTTTGTCATAGATGGATTTTTAGAAAAATTCACAAGCATCCCCAAAACATGGTCCTTAGTTTCTCCACTTCCCACCGTTAACAAACGAAGAAATTCTGAAATGTAATTTGTAACCATATGCTGGTATTCACTAGTAATAGTCAGGTGTCTTATCAATCTTAGTCCAGCCAGTTGCACATTTGAGTTCAAGGGATAGGTCACAGTGTCTTCACACACTTGGTTTAAGTATGTCTTAACCTTTCTATGGTTTTCAGCAGCTACTGAGATGTTATTCAGTGCATTTAGAGCCTTCTGCCTGACACTTGGATAGGGATTATTCAGCAAACTTTCAATAACTGAGATTCCACCTACATTATGAACAACTTCATTGGAATAAGGATAATCAATACTGTTGTATAGAGCATTGTTAGCTATTTCATGAACAGAAGGATCTTCTGTCATCTCAATCATGCATATGAGTTTTTCAAGGTCTTGTGGATCCATATTAGCTTCCTCTTTACAGCGGCAGGACCAGGGCTGAACTTTATCCCCAGCCCTGTTCTGCTGTTTGAACTCATCTCCAGCTGGGAAACCGGCCTCACTTTGGTGTGAAAACTTCATTTCTGACCAGATCATAGCTCCATCCCATGAGCCCATTCCTGCCCCAGGGACCATGGATGGATATGTCCCTCTTGCCTCTGCTGACTTTTTAACTTTAGGCTTAGGTGTGGATTGATCCTCACTTGTGTTTTCATCACCAGTACAGAACCAAGACCTTATATCAACTCCATCATCAGCCTCAAACGTATCCATGATGCTTGCCTCATCCCCAAAAACAGACTCAAAATTAATATCTTTTCCACTGTTGGATCTGAACTCATCACTGTTTTCCCTCTCAGCCCAAAACAATGACCTTAAACTGATCTCCTCAATATCGGGGCTGGATGCTTCACTTAGCTCATCCTCATCTACATCCCTAGGCAACACCCAAGACCGTATGCCAGCCTTTTCCTTAGCCCAAAGCTCAGGCCCCTTAGTGGCCACTTGTGAATCCCAGGACCAAGACCCCATTGTAGCCTCAGCGCCAGCCTCAGCTCCAGGCTCAGCCTCAGCCTCAGCCTCAGCCCCAGCCCCAGGCTCAGCCCCAGCCTGACCCTCAGCCTCAGCCTTAGCCCCAGCCCCAGCCTCAGCCCCAACCCCAGCCTTAGCCACAGCTTCAGCCCCAGCCACGGCCTCAACCCCAGCCCCAGCCTCAGCCTCAGCCACAGCCGCAGCCTCAGCCTTAGCCACATCCTCAACCCCAGCCTTAGCCTCACCATCAGTATCATCCACAGCCTCAGCATCATCCACAGCTACAGCCTCAGCCACAGCCATAGGCTCAGCCTCAGCCCCAGGCTCATCCACAGCCTCAGCTCTAGCCTCAGCCTCAGCACCAGCTTCAGCCTCAGCTGCAGCTCCAGTCTCAGATCCAGACTCAGCCTTCACACAGGGATCCATATAAGCTGCCTCCTCAGATATGATCCAGGACCCGACACTAGTCTTGTTCTCATCTCCCAACTCAGCACTAATGATGGTCTCTTCCTTAGGCCCTGATGTGGATTCAATACTGGTCTCTTCCTTGCCATCATGCCTGGGTACGATAGCAACTTCTTCCCCTGCCCAGCACCAAGACCCAATAAAGGCCTCACTACCAGGCCCAAACCAAAATCCTTCATTGGCTTCTACCTCAGCACTGACTAGAAATCTTCCACTGGTCTGGTCCTCAGAACCCAGCCTAGACCCTCCACTAGCCTCATTCCTAGGCCTAGACACAGGCCAGGATACTGGACTGGCCTGGTTACCAGCACCAGCCCAGACTCTTCCTCCATGGGCTTGATCTTCAAATCCAGATTTGGAGCAACCAACAGCCTGATCCTCAGGCCCAACCCAGGACCCTCCACTAGCCTGATTCCCAGGACTAGCCCAAGACGCACCACTGCACTGGTCTGTGGGATCTGGCCTAGATGCTCCAACGACATGGACACCAGTCACAGGCCAGGAACCTCTTGCACTGGACTGATCCTCAGACCCTGGTCTGGACCCTGTATCAGCTTGATTTCCAGCACCAGCCCAGAACCCTGCTGCCAGGGCCTGATTCCCAAATCCAGGTTTGGGACAGCCACCAGTCTGATCCCCAGCCACAGCCCAGGATACTCCACTGACCTGACTCCCAGTGCCAGACCAGGATTCACCACTGACCTGGCTGATGGGCCCTGACCTGGAAACTCCAATGTCCTGACCACCAGTTCCTCCCCAAGACCCTGCTCCACTGGCCTGACTGCCAGTATAAGCACAGAACCATCCACTGGTCTGGTCCCCAGCACCAGGCCAGGAATCTCCACTGGACTGCTCCCTGGGGCCCAGCCTGGATTCTCTACCAGAGTGCTCCCCAGCAACACTAGTCCAGCATCCTCCTCCACTTGCCGGATCCTCAAACGCAGGCTTTGCCCCAACACCAGCCAGGTCCCCAGGACTAGCCTGGGATTTTCCATCAACTTGCTCCACAACCCCAACCAAGAACCTTCCACTGATTTGATCTCCAGAATCTGTCCATGGTCTTCCACTAGACTGATCCTCCTCAGGCCCTGACTTGGACACTCCAGCAGCCTGGCCAAAATCCCCAGCCCAAGAGCCTTCATCACTGGCCTGATTCTTAAAACTAGGTTTGGATTCACCAGTAGACTGATCACCAGTCCCAGTCCAGGACCCTTCTCTGGCCACGTTCCTAGTGCTATCCCAGGATGCACCACTGGACTGGTCTTCAGATCCTGGTGTAGATCCACTACCAGCCTGTTCCATAGCACCAGCCCAAGATGTACCACTAGACTGGTCTACAGGCCCAAGCCTTGACCCTCTACTAGCTTTGTCTGCAGTGTCATCCCAAGACCTTCCATTGGACTGATTCTCAGGTGCCAAACTGGAATCCCTGTTGGCCTGACCACCAGCCTCAGCCCAGGATCTTTTGTTGCTGGTTTGATCCTCAGTTTGAGGCTTGGACTCATTGCCAGATGGATCACCAGTTCCAATCCATGATCCTGCATTGGCTTGGTCCATAGCCCCTGTCCAGTACCCAATACTAACTATATTTCCAGCCCCAGCCCAAGACACTGCACTAGCCTGGTTTTCAGCCACAGTCCATGAACCACCACTAGCCTGGTCCACAACCCAAGACACTCCAGTGGCCTGTATCCCAGGCCAAGACATATCACTAACCTGACCCACAGCCCAGGGTGCTCCAATGGCCTGATTCCCAGGAACAACCCAAGAGGCCCCACTAACCTGGTTCTCAGTGCCAGTCCAAGATCCTCCAATGGCCTTGTTCTCAGTCTGTACCCAGGAACCACCAACCTTATCACCACCCCACGATGCTTCACTAACTTGACCTGCAGCCCAGATCCCTCCACTTGCCTGGTCCCCACCTCCCACCCAGGACCCAAGAGCAACCTCATTATCAGCCCTAGCCCCAGCCCAGGACTTAATGGTGCTCTCATCACAAGCCACAGCCCAAGAACTAACAATACCACTTCTGTCACCAGTCCCACTCCAAGACCCAATATTGGTTTCATTTTTATCATCAGCCCAGGACACACTATTCTCCCAGTCTCCATCCATGGCCTGAAACCTAAATTTGATCCACCGTTCAGCAGCAATCCAATCCTCAACACCAATTCCATTCCAATAATAATCATGAAGGTTAGTCTGAGTTTTTCTGCAAGCTTGAGAATCTGGCCTACCCTCACTCTCTGAAATGAGCATGGCTTCAACCTCAGCCTCAGGTTTTGCATAGACCTTATCTTCTGCTGTAGCTTCAGCCTCAGACCTGGACATAGCCTTGCCCATTACTCCAAGCAAGGCCTCATCCTGGGAAGCAACCATCACCTGGGATTGAGCAGACACTTTTGTACCTTTCTGAGGTCCTGATTTAGACACAGCACTAGAATTACCTCTGACCTTATTCCTGGCACCAAGCAAGGCCTCGTTCTGAGAACTAATCAAAGCCTGGGGCTGAGAAGAACTCATTAGACCTGCCACAGCCTCTGCCTTAGGCACAACATTGTGACTGCTCCTGACCTTATTCCTGGCACCAAGCAAGGTCTCACCTTGGGAACCAACCATAGTCTGGGACTGAGAAGACCCCACTGTACCTACTCCAACCTCTGCCTTAGGCACATTACAGTTAATCCTGACTTTACTCCTGGCACCAAGCAAGGTCTCATTCTGGGAATTGGCCATAATAAGAGACTGGAAAGAGTCTGTCATCCCTGACCCATTCTCTGGCTTAGCCACAGCACTGGGGTTGCCCTTGACCTTAGATCTCGCACCAGTCAAGGTATCACCCTGGGAATTTGTCAAAGCCTGAGGAAAAGCAGAACCTGTCATACACACCACAGCCTCTGTCTTAGGTATAACACTGAGATTACATTTAACCTTATTCTTGGTGCCAGGCCAGGCCTCAACCTGGGAACTGGCTACAGTCTGGGGCTGGGCAGAACCCACTGTAGCTGACCCAGTCTCTGCCTTAGACACAACACTGCGATTACCCTTGGACTTATTCTTAGCTGTAATCAAGGTTTCACTCTGGGAACAGACTACAACCTGTGGCTGGGCACAGTCAACTGTAGCTGTCCCAGCCTCTGCCTTAGGCATAGCATTAGGGTAGGTCTTGAACTTATTCTTTGTACTGGGAAAAGTTTCAACCTGGGAATTGACCACAGCTTGGAGCTCACCACAGGTCCTGTTAGCCCCTGCTTTAGAAATGCCATTAGAATCACCTCTACCATCAATCTTGGAATCAGGCAAAGCCTCAGCTTGAGTCTTGGTCCCAGCTTGAGGTTGTGAACAAGTTTTCATGTCTGGCCCAACCCCTGTCTTACACTTTGCTTTGGCTTTGCCCCTAGCTTTACCTTTAGTATTAAGTAAGACTTCACCCTGGTTCTGAGCCATACCCTGGACTCCCTCCTTAATCATGGAGTTAACAGTGCCCTTAGTCTTGATTCTACCATCGGGCAAAGCATCATTCTGGACATTGGCCACAGGCTGAGCCTGGGTATAGGACATGTCTATCCCAGCTCCTGCCTTAATCACAACATTGGAAATGCTTCTGGTCTTATGGCTATTATCAGAAAAAGCTTCAGCTTGCACATTAGTCCTCATGTTTGGCATGCCACCTGATTTAACTGTGGCATGGGAATTGCCTCTACCCTTAACTCTGGCATCGGGCACAGACTCAGCCTGAGCACAGGTAACAGCTTGAATCTGAGCAGCAGTCTGTATTACAGGTCCAGTAATTGCCTTAGATATGACAGTGGTATTTTCCCTGCCATCAACCCGGGCACCAGACAATGCCTCAGCCTGTTTCTTGGATATAGTCTGAGGCTGTATTATACAAGCTCTCACACTTGGCCCCACCTCTGCCTTATACATGGTGGTGAAACTACCTGTCATATCAACTCTTGTCCCAGGCATGGCCTCAGCTTGGGTCTTGACAACAATTTGAGGTTGAGGAACAGCCCTTATATCAACCTTAGACCCCACCTTAGGCATGGTTTTGAGATTCCCCTTGTCCTCAACCTCAGCAATAAGCATGTCAACATCTTGGATCTTGGCCACAGCGTGGGGCTGTGCACAGGACTTAACATCCATGCCAGCCACTGTCCTGGACACACCATTAGGATTTTTCCTAGCATCGACTGTGTTACCAAGCCTACCATCAGACTGAGTTGTAACCACACTCACAGTCTCCTCCAGGGCTCTTGTCTTGCTTTCAACCACAATTCCAGACTTGTTCATGGTCCCAATCTTGACCACTTCTTTGGTCACTGCCAAAACCTCACTCTGTGTTACCATTACTCTGTTAATCTCTGTCTCTTTTTCAGCCAATGTCCGAGTTTCAGCTTTGGTCTGGGTTGTTGCTTCTTTTCTGGCCTCTGTCCTGGAGACCAGTGCCCAAGCTTTAGCCTTGGTCTGGGTCACTGCCTCTTTCTTGACTATTTCCCCAGCCTCAGAATTAGTTTGAGTCATCGCCTCTTTCATGGCCACTTCCCTGGTTTTGACCTGGGCCTCAGTCAGAGTCACTGCATCTATCATGACCAGTGTTTTAGCCACTGATCTGGCCTCAAATTGAGTCTCTGTGTTTGTGCCAACCATTGCCTTAGACTGAGAGTTGGCTTTGGATCTCTCTACAGCAGTAACCTTGGTCTCTACTTCAGCCCCAGGCTCATTTCCTTCATTTTCTGCTCCATTCTTGTCCTTGGGTCTAGTCTCAATCTCCACCCCAGCCATGACTTCACTCATGGGTAAGGGATGATCTTGTACCCCAACCACAGTCTCCATCTTGACACTAGACCCATTTCTGGCAACTCTCGTCACACTCTGAGCTCTTCCTTTGGTTAATTTATAAAGGTAGTAGCATGTGCCAGCCCAGATTGCCAGTCCTGCAGTTGCCCAGCCCACTTCCTGAACACGGCCCATGTAATCACCCCTGCAGAAGGCACAAATACAGTACAGGGGTCTCACTTGGGATGGGAAAAGAGACTGACAGGCTTGGGTGGAGATCTATGAGGGTGCTGGTCTTCAGCCACTCAAAGGCCACTACAGCTGCCACTGGAAGTGGACCTAGAAGTGAAGGAAGGAAATAAACAAAATTCTCTTCTAAATCTACTGTATGATACAGATAGATAAATAGAAACAGGAGAAGATAGCAAACGTGCTTCATGGGAGAAGAGAATGATTAGTGAGCTTTCTACCCCATATTTTATCCTCTCCACACCTTCCCCATTGCCCCTGAATTTTCCCCCAAAGTACTTTTATACACCAAATGAACAGTGGCAATAATGATGGCAAGGCTGGCTTTGATAGGAGAAATCAAAAAGCCCTCTGACTTTAATCTTTATGGGACTTGCTCTGATCATAATTATTCTTATAGATATCAACTCTCATACCAACCTGCAATGATTCAAAGAAGTTTTCTCCTCTTTCCTTCTCTTGATTGATGATATACCTTAAAACAGATACAAAAATTCATGAGATCTTTGACCTAGAGACACACTGACTAGGGGAGGGGCAGATAAGAGCAGAGAGTTTGTTCTTAATAGGACAAATATACTATTAACAAACTGCCTCTTTATTCCCTCAGTTTACCCTTTTTGCACTGTACCAGAAATAAGGCGAAGGCTTCAGAGATGATGGAAAATGTGTCAGTAAAGTATGAGGCTGAACATCTTCCAGACTGGTCACTGGCCCTCATTTGATACATACTACTATGCTTGCTTCAATAGCACATATACTTAAAAATTGGACATATGATACTCCACTAACCCACCCTTGGGGTATACCGAGGAAGTCCTTACCATCTTACCAGTCTATACTGATCAGAGACACTTTTCTCCTTGTTTCCTTGCTTTCAGTGATCTCAATTTCTTCTACAGACAAGCAGGCAGGTCTATGGAGAAATAAACAAGTAAGATGTTAAGAAAACTGACTACATGGGAAAAGAGCCAATTTCTGCCCCAGTGTCTGTCTTTCTAGGGTCCAGGTCCAGTAGACTAATGTATCTCATCCCTCCTCACATCTTCTGTCATACCCTAGTCATCCTAATATTCCCAATGTTTGCTTCACTATAATCAATAGGGAGTATGTCATTATTGTTGAAACCAGAAGACTGTAGAAGCAAAAGTGCCCTCCATTGGGACCTTCTCAGGTCTCAAGCATACGATCAGCCACCCTCTCATCACCCTTAGGTATTGCCCACCTTTACAACTTTCATAGTTCCAAGCCAGTCTCCCTCTCTTTCCCTTGCTTCCAGTAGTAAACAGGTGTACTGAAAGACCATGAGATGATCTAGGAACACATACAAAAAAAAGGGGACAGATGAATATTCAGTGGCTGTGATATCCTGGCATCTAACACATAGGTCCTCACACATGCCTTTTAGATTTACAGACCCATTTGGAGAAGGCAGAACCTGGGGTTTCTGTATGACCAACATGGGTAGAGTACAAAAAAAAAAGAGGGGAGAGAAATTATTTTAAAACCACCTGTGGAGTCCTAAGAATTTCCTCCACAAGCCCACCATTTTCTTCTATCTCAAAATCTGAAGGGCATCAGAAGAGATGGAAGCTTCCAGATCCCATGACTCAAGAACCATAGCCTGCAGCCATCTGCTTACCCTCCTGTTTGTAGGAGTCTCTAGCAGAAGAGGCAAGGTATAGAAGAAGACTTTTGCTACTACAAAAGCATCATGCTTCTACTCAAAGAGTATCTTTAAAAAAAGGTAATATACTTTGATACAATTTATGTTTTCTTGATATTATCTGGAGTATAAATCAAATCGCTTACAGAAAAGTTTTACCTTTCTGGATTTTCAAGACACAATTTAAGTTTAAAGTCTGAAGCTTGGTAAGGAAACACAGTTGAGGAAATGTTCTCCCACCTGTCCCACTCCATATCACAATCTGAATTCATACAGAACTTCAAGGACTCGGTGTCCATGCTCAACTAACCTTCACAGATCCTGTGCAGGTTTCTCTTCTTCTGGCCTCATCTCAGTGCTACACCAAACTATTATCCAAAAAACAGGAGATAGTAAAGGTACTGATTGCTTGGACCAACACTCAGACCACAGATTCCAATACTCGCTTTAACACATTCAAGAACCTGATTGTCAAATGTCTCTCCCCTCCTTGTGAGACACCACCCCTATCAACCCAGAGGTCCAGTCACTATGGGCCACCATTTTTCCTGCAGGCGCCACCTTGGCGCGCCCCTTCCTCTCAAATGGGCAGGCAGACAGCGGACATGTGCGGTCAGTGATTAGAGTTAGAGAGGACGCACACCTCAATCTGGGTTTCCCTCTTGATACAGTCTCGCCTTCAGCTACCCTGTCAAAGCCCGTGGTTCCACTGCACAGATTTAGCTGGGAGCCAGGGACTCAGAACAAGAAACGGGCTCCTTGAACTTGAGCTTGCGTAGACTGTCTCCCCACGCTCTGTCCCCATAGTACCTCAGGGTCAGAGGCTGCTGCCTGGCCTCGTCGTGTGAGTCCTGGGGCCCTTACCTGCTCTGCGTTCCCAGGCCCAATGACAGCCCGCCGTGCGCAGGGTAGCGGGGAGCTGGTAGCTAGAGGAGAGTGACGACTGCACCGAAGGCTGCGTCGCTCTGCAGCTCGGGGTCACGTGAGGCCCGCGCGTCATCTTTAGCCCTCCTCCCCACAACCCCCCACCGACTAGCAGGCTATCAACAGGACCCCCTCCCCCTTCCGACTCACAAGACCCCCCCTTTCCCTCTTCAGTACGCGGTGTCCCAGCGAGCACCACCCTGTCACTCATCACATCTTCTCCAATCTCAGAGCCCACAAGTGGCATCACCGCTTTGCGGTTGGAGTTGACTGGTCTCTGGTTACCGAGGAGGGCCTGTATACCCCACCCACTCCCAGGCCTTGGCTGTAGTCTTCCCGGCATCTTTGAAGAATCCTTTCTTTTCCTCTTACACTTCAAAAGCAGTGCTCCCTCCTCACCCCTTACCACCTGCCCTTCCCTAGTATGACACCAGCACCAAATTGACTGGGAAGGGAAGTGTCCGGAGAGAAAGCAGAGAAAGCAAGTAGAACCTTAAACTTTGTTTTATGTGTTCCTTCTATGATTTTTTTCTCTTAATGTCACTTTTTTGTTGTTTTGTTTAATTTTGGTAATGGAAAAATGCTGTAAAGTCATTTTCATTTGACATAAATTATTCAGTTTGTAAAAATAAAAAAACTCATTTGTTTGCATTATTTCGTGCCATCCAAAATGTTCTCTAGTTGCCATAGACTATTTCACAGCTTTCAAAACAGTCCAGTAATTATTGGCATATTAATACAAAATTTTTCTAAGTAAAACCAGCATAGCTTTCAATGTGACTTTTAAATTAATCTCCAGAAAGACATTCAGATTTCTAATCTTGGCACTTTTACAAAAATAATGTACAACCTTTTGAAGTTCTGCTTGAACTTACAGTCCCTTGACAGGTGGCTTTGGGCTTCATTGATGCCTTTAGAATGATTTAAAGAAGACCTCACTCCTGACGAACCCAGTCATCACCTTACAAACTATTGATTCCCCACATAAGCTTATTTTCTGCCTAGGGACCTTCATTTGGATTTTACATAAGAATGCAATCACCAAATACATAAAAGAACCAACTTCTATCACATGGCTGAAAAAGCTTGAAGTACTAGTCTCCTATAAAAAGGATAAACTTGCATCACGTTGAGCAAATGGATGCACCCTGAGGCCATGATTTTAAGTGAAATAAATCAGACACACAAATTTAAATACGATGTGGTTTTTCTCATGTGAGAAACCTAAAATATAAATAAAAAACAAAATAAAAAATAGGTAAGAGGAATCAGGGAGATATCTTTTGCAAAAGGGAGCAAGACCAAGCAATGGAGGGAGCTGGGAGGAAGGACAGAGGTTAGGGATGAAGAAAGAATGAAGATGTATTCTGTTCATACACCAACCCCCCACAATGAATGTAGTCATTATGCCCTGAAAGCATGTATAGATAAAAAATTTTTAAAAGGAAAGGAGGTTTAACAGGTGGACTTTTTATTACATCATGGCTCGGGAAATTTCTCTGGTCTCTGCCATTCATATGCTATTTGTCACCAGAGCGTTCACGTTGCCTGACGGTAATAATGATGAGGGCCTGTGGATGACCATGAATTGCTTTGACATACCCTGATGCTCATGTCATTTCACCCTCACAAGTAGGAGGATGAGAAACAAATAATGGGGGAAAAAAGAGACAAACACTCACCGGGAGAAAGAGGTTTTTTCATTCCCTGTCTTCCGTTACAACTTCCCTGCACTACCCCCTCAAGCTCCAGAATAATCCCAGAACCAAGGGGCATTTTGTAGAAGCTGGTTCCCAGAAACCCACCTGTCCCCACGGAGGAGTCACACTCTACACTTAATCCATCCAGGCAGCCTATTTTTTAGGCTATTTAAATGATAGCCCTGAAGGCAGGCTAGAGATGCTCCCTGCCAGGGGCTTTTGAGGAGGAGGCTATCTCTGGAAAGAAGCCAGAGAGCCTTCAACACCACATGACTTTATTCATGGCTTCTCAGCATTTATATTGTTTTTCTGCCACAGGAAAAGATTGACATTATGCATTGATTATATAAAATTTTGACACTTCGATAATGTTTAAAAAAAAAACATAAGCACTGCATGTGAAAGGGCTTATTTGTAATTTAAAAACCCTTTAAAAACTGGTAAACTGATAACATAGTAGAAAACTGTGTCAAAAAAGTATGAACAGTTTCCACAGAAAACACATATGACCAATGAACAGATGAAAAGATGTTCAACTTCAAATAAATGCAAATTAAAACAACTATGCCTTAGTATTTTTCAACTATGAATTTATCAGAATTTAAGAATTTAATAATATTGTTGACTGATGTGTGGGGAAAAAGACACTCCCACACTTTGGAAGCAGAGACTCTAATTCTTAATAAAATTCATAGATGAAATAATAGTTAATACATTGTTTTAAAACTTATTTTTACCCACCTAAAATTGTCCCACACTGAGCTAGAATACCAAAACATTTAAATTGCTGTAGGGTATTTCACAGTTCAGTTATGGTATTCTTAATTTAAATACCGGAGCCAGGGAGATGGGTCAGTGGAATAAGTGCTTCCCTGGAAGCACAAGGGCCTGAGTTCAATCCCTGGTTCCGCCAATAAATAAATAAATAAATACCCCCATTAAAGCACATAAAATTCTTCTGCATGTGAGGCCAGTAAAAGCAAGGCTACAGTGAATGACTTGGTACATACAGCTTTGTCTACAATGGAATAATTTTTGTAGGACATCCTATTTTAAATAGATTTGTTTGGTTAAAGGATGAAATTTTCCACATTTGATACTGCCAAAAGAAAGGTTTTATACAGTTGATAAGATTTATATAGTTAATGAGTTTATATAGTTACAAGATTTTATATAATTAATGGATATACCAACAAACTCCCTTCCAAAATGACTGGCCAATTTATACTCTCATCAAGCATATGACAGGTCCTACTCCTCATATATACATGTACGCTGTGTATTGATAATTAGTACTAATATAAAATGCAAAAATATCTTAGATTGTCTTTATTTACATTTTCCTAAGTATTAATTATTTTGACCATCATATCCGTTTACTATGTGCAAATTATTTTTTAACATTCTTTGAGTGTTTTTCTGTTCAACTTTATCTTTTTACTGATTTGTAGTTCCTGGTACACTTTTGTATATTAGTTGTTTCTCTGTTATATAGATTGCATCTATAGTCTACCAAATACATATTTTAAATACATAGCTGAATCTCAGCAACATTCATCTAGCAGCCCATTTATGCATTACTCTATAACTTAATTTATTTTTTGAGGGGTGCTGGGGATCAAACCGAGGACTTTGTGCATGCAAGGCAAGAAATCTTCCACTGAGCCACATCCCCAATATCTTCTCCAACTAATTTTAAAAGCTGACTGCTGGGTGTGTGCCATATGCCTGTAATCCTAGCACTTGAGAGGGTAAGGCAGGAAGGTTGCTGTGAGTTTGAGGCCAGTATGAGCTACAAAGTGAGTTCAAGGCCAACACGAACTGCATAGTGAAATCCTGCCTCAAAACAAAAAGCTGACTTACCACCTGTTAAATTCCCATTTATACTCAGATCTTTTTTTAATTGACTGTTTTGTTTGATTGATGTGTATATAGTTTTGCATTAATATCACACTTTCTGTAGCCATAGTCATTTTATTTTTATTGATATGTGTTTCAGTGATTAATAATTATATTCACCATGTTACTATCTTAATTCTTTTTTAGCCCCTGCCCCTGCCTTTCCTACCTCTCCCCACATCTCTTGGGCCTCTCTGTTCATATATGAAATGTATTTGTGGTACTTAATGATCATGACTTGGCACATGTACTCCGCACATCACAACCCCATCTTTTATTCCATTTCCTTACCATCTCTTGGTTCCCTTCCCATATGCTAAAGACCTATCTTGAGATTTCCAATTATTTTACACTTTATACTTTGGGTTTCTTGTATAAGAGAACCCATATGATATTTAAGTATGTGTATCTAATTTATTTCACTTAACGTTATGGTTTCAAGATGTATCCGTTTTCCTACAAATGACTTAAGTTTATCCTTCTTTTTGGTGCAGTAGCTCTCTGTCGTGTATAAATTCCACAGGTTATTTATCCATTCATCTGTTGATGAACATACAGGCCATGTTCTATAAACATGGGTGTAGACATATATCTGGGAATGCAGATCTGTAATATGATGTCTTTAGCTCTTTGGGGAAGACATCTAGAAGAGGAATAGCTGGGTTGAATTGAATCTCTATTTTTGTTTTTTTGAGAAAGCACCATACTGGTTTCCACATTGGTAGTACAGGTTTAGAGAATCACCAACAGTGAAACATTCCTTTCTCCCCCCCCCCCACAAACTTTCCAGAATTTGTTACTTGATTTCTGAAAATAGCCATTCTTTCTGGAGTGAGATGGAATCCTAGCATTGCCATTTATTGAACATCAGTGTTGTAACTTTCAAATCCAGAGCAACTCAAGCAAGGCCTGGCCTCTGGTCAAGAGAGTGAGGCCTGTCTTTTAGCTCAAAACCCTTAGAAGTTTTCTTTCCAGCCACTCCCACTGCAACCATGTCCAATACCTGTCTCTCACCTAGCCACTGTGGAAACATAATATTGGAAACCCTGAACTAAAGCTGCCCTGAAGGTACTCTGAATCTTGCGTTCCAACAACCAGCCTTTACCTGGAATGATGTCTGACCACACACTGTTTCCAGGCATAAGGCAGGCCCTTGGACTTCAGTTACTCACTGGCTGTTGCCTGTCAAAGGACTCCCACGGGAGTGGAATCCTGTGCTGTCCCAGAAGATCTCAACAAACTGTGGTCTGTTGTGCCTCTGCATTTCTCTCTAAGGCCCTAGAATCTTCAACATTCAGTTTCCCTTTCCTATAAGCAGTAAGCCAGGAGCCAGAGAGAAAGTGCAGATTGTCTCTTCCTTCTCTGCACTGTGTTCTGTTTCTTCATTGTCACTCTAGCTTTTAATTTTCCTGTCACATCCTTCCAGGTTCCTAGGATCTGTAGTTGTCTTTTTTTTCTCCATGTTGCTATTCTCCAGTGTTTGAATTCAAAATGTAGTAGAGGCTGATTTGTCGTTCATCACTCCACCAGATACTCACTTTCTGTTTGTGCCTCTTAGTGTCTATTCATTCTATTTGCCCATTTTTATTGGATCATTTAATTTAAGAGGGTCTAATTTTTTTTAGTTTTTTATATATTTAGAGTCCTTTATGTGTTTAGTATTTTGAGGAATAGCTGAAAAATATTTTTCCCACTCTGTAAGATGTCTCCTCACTCTCTTAGTTTGTGTTGCTGAATAACTATGATACTTTTAATTGGTGCAGCTTTGCAGTAAATTTTTGGTTTCTTAAAGGATAAACATTTTGTTGCTGTATTTTTAAAAACTATTTCTGATATGCTTAAGAATTTTAGGTAAAGTTTCAGGTTTAATTTTCTTTTTGAAAGCGATTGCCTGGCAAGCTCAAGGTCCTGAGTTCAATCCCTGGTACCAAAAAAAATTGTGGATTTAAATGCTTGCCTGGTAATTTTCATTGTATTTTTAATTTAAAACACAATTTTAAATAAAAAAGGGAAAAGATATATTTATGGTTTTTTTTTTTTTTTTTTTTTTTTTTTTTTTTTTTTTTTTTTTTTTTTTTTTTTTTTTTTTTTTTTTTTTTGTCTTTTTGAGACAGGGTCTCACTATGCAGTTCAGGCTGGCCTTAAGCTCACTTTGTAGCTCAGGCTGGTCTCGAACTCACAACAATCCTCCTGTTATATGCAAGATAGCTTGGATAATTGTACAGTTCATTACTGCTGATCTGTTGAAAAGAGCAGTTAATACTTAAATTTTTTCTTCTTTTTAATTTCTTATTTATATAAAAATAATTTTGCAGTTTTATATCTGGTCATCTAAATAACTAATTTTGGGGGCCTGGGAGATGGCTCAGTGGAATAAGTGCTTCCCTGGCAAATGCAGGGGTCTGAGTTCAATCCCTGGTTCCACCAAGAAAAAACTAATTATGTAGTACAGCAGAAAAAAATTTATTTTTAATTTTATGATTATTTTATTTTATTGATAAATAACTGTACATATTTATGAAGTATAGTATAATATTTTAATCCAGATAAACATTGTATAATGATCAAATTAAGATTGGTAGTATATTCATAGCATCAAATATTTATCTTTTTTATGAGATATTAAAAATCCTCTATTTGCAGTATGTAGTGAATTGTTAGCTAAAGTCACTGTCCTGTACTGTACCATCCTTCTCATCTCCCCATTTTCCTCAGCCTCTCATGCGATCTCATATTCTGCTCTAAACTTTTATGAAGTCAACTTTTGTAGGTTCTAGAAGTGATTGATGTCATGTAATATTTTTTGTTCTATGCCTGGCTTATTTCACTTAAAATAAGGTCTTAAAGGCTCATCCATAATTTCACAAATGACAAATTTTCATCATTCTGTCACTGAATAATTGTTAGCTATGTATATACACCCTTTTTTCTTTGTCTATTTACTTATTGAAGGGCCATAGATTGACTCTCCATCTTGGCTATTATGTTGTTTATATACAGGAATGCTATTGATTTTTGTATCCAGCTACACTAATGAATTTGGTTATTAATTCTACAGGTCTTTTGGTGGAATTTCAGGGATGTTCTATCATGTCATCTGTAAATAATGATAATTTCACTTATTTCTTTCTAATCCTTATTCCTTTTATTTCTCTCTCTTGTCTAATGGCTCTGGGTAATGTTTCCAGAACTATATTGAAGAGGAGTGGAGACAGTGGACATCCATGTCTTGTTCCTGATTTTAAAGTGAAAGTTTTCAGATTTTGTCCATTCAGTATGATGTTGGTTGTTGGTCTGTGATAGATGGATTTTATCAAATTGAGGTAAAGACCATCTATTCCTATTTTCTGTAGTGTTTTCATAATGAATCAGTGTTGAACTTTGTCAAAAGCTGTTTTTACATCTACTGAGATGATAGTCTGATTTTTTTCTTTGTCTCTGTTGATGTGATATATTACATTTACAGATTTGTGTATACTGAATCATCCTTGCATCCCTGGGATGAATCCCACTTGGTCATGGCATGTAATCTTCTTGATGATTTCCTGAATTCTGTTTGCTAATATTTTATTGAGGATTTTTGCATCCTTGTTCATGAGAGAGATTGGCCTGTAGTTCTGTTTTATGACCAGGTCTTTCTGTGGTTTTGTTATAAGGGTAATACTTGCCTCCAGGAATGAATTTGGAAGAATTACTTCCCTCTCAATTTCATTGAAGTGTTTGACAAGAATTGGTATTAAATATCTGAGTTTAGAATTCATCCATGAGTCCATCAAGACCTGGGCTTTTCTTTGTTGGGAAGTTTTTAATAGCATTTTAAATTTCACTGACTATACTCTGGTTTCTCTTCAGATTGTATAAATCCTTCACCTTTTTAAATTTCACTGACTGATACTAGCTTATTCAGAATTTTACATCTTCTTGATTCAGTTTTGGTAATTCATATGTATCCAGGAATCTGTCCATTTCTTTTGTGTTTTCCATCCTGTGTGAGTAAAGTTTCAAAATAGGTATTGATGATCTTCTGAATTTCTATATTGTCTGTAGTGATTTTGCCCTTCGCATTCCTTAATACATGAATTACGGGGGGTTTTCCTTCCTCTTTTGATAAGGTTTCCTAAGGATTTATTTTGACTATTATGAATAGTGTTTCAATTAACATGATTGTGTAGATGTCTTTTTGAATTATTTATCCTATTCCCTTTAGATATATATCCAGTAGTCAGATGGCTGAATCGTGGTCATTCTAACTTTAGTTTTTTGAGGAACCTCCTTCCTATTTCCTGTAATCACTATGCTAATTTACATTCCCATCTACAATGTATAAGAGTTCCTTTCTCTCAATATCCTCTTCAGTATTTTTTTGTCTTTTTGATAACCACCATTTTAAGTGAAGTAACATTCATTCATGGTTTTGATTTATATTTGCCTAAGTGTCATGGATATTTGGCATTTTTTCATACACCTGTTGACCACTTATATGTCTTCTCTAAAGAGATGTCACATCTCTCACGCCTTGGAATCACAAATGACCCCAATAACAAATGCAATACTGAGCAAAAAGAACAAGCTAGAGACATTGTACTGAGTTCAAAATATACTATATAGCTATAGTAGCCAAAACGGTATCATATTTGCCTGAAAGCAATCACACAGGTCAATGAAACAGACTGTGGAGAGCCCAGAAATGGGGCTGGGAAATTTTTATATTCATATGAAGAATAAAACTAAACCCTTATTTTTCACTATATATGACAATCAATCCAAAATAGATGTAAGGCTTAAATGTGAAACTCAAAACTATGAAGCTTATTATTACACTACAACATAGGCAGTTGAGCTTCACCTCACTATCTGTCTGAATATGTAACATCTTAGGTATAACATGAAACAGGAATTTTCCATCAAGTATTGATATGTTAAGCTTTAAGTCCCTACAAATTATGAAGAAAAATTTTTTTAAAATATATTAAAACCTAGGAATAAACAATTACATATTTTTTACACAGAAGTTTAAAAATCTAACCGTATACAGCATTGTAGCAGGACAGTCCTATGACTTTTTTCTTTCTTTTTTTTTTTTTTTGTTTTTTGTTTTGCGGAACCGGGGTCAGGTGCTGGCGCTTCCCAGGGAAATGCTTATTCCACTGAGCCATCTCCCCAGCCCTTTTTGTTTTCATTTATTACCCTTTTTTAAAACAAACTTTTACTTGTGAGACAATATGGCAATAATTGGTATGTCATGACAAGCAGTACATATTTAGAAGAACAGAATGATAGGCATTCCAAGCATGACCCTACAATTACACATTATTATCTTCAGTGCAGTGTCTTAGTTCACAGGTATGAGCATATATAGTTAGTCAGGGTGAGAATCCTACCAATTAAATGATAGTTTCAAGAACCTGCTGAAGATTCTCAGGATTGTTGCCTTACACATCTTGTACAATAAGTTTCTCTTCTGGAGGATTAACTACCTAGGCTTGCAGACCAAAAATTAGACAAAAAGGAGGGCTGCAAGGACAGCCAAAATTTTGGCCTTACCCTTTCAAGGTCAGTGAAGACTCAGGGCATAGGAGAACCTGTACTGTAACATCATGTAACTCAGTGGTGTCCCAAATTTTCTGATCAAGGAGATTATGAGGCCACAGAGGAAATTGATCAGTGATGTAGAGTGCACCTAAGGAGAGTCACAGGGAGAGAAAACATTCTCTCAGGCTTTCACAGAGAGAAAATTGGTCAAGCAATGGCCATGACTCATCCAAATGGCTGACATTGACAAAGGATCTACAAACTGTGGTACAGGGTTTCACGATAAATCCTGAGGGTATTTGACTGACCTTATCAGATACAAAAGCTACATTTCTTCTTGTATAGGTCTTGCTTTATCTTGGTCTTAAGCATGCAACAGAAAAGTATAAAAATGTGGTATGAATGGTAAAGCCATATTAATAGGCTGAGCTGTAAAAGGCTCAAGTCAACAACTTCTTACACTGCCAGTCTTACAGAAAACCTACTACTATTATGGACTACTGGACTATATTGGAATATTTTGCTGAATTCATGCACCTGAAATATTTACATGACAATGGAATACCCTTGTTTGACAAAACTAAATGATAAAAGGGGATACAAATGAACAACCATTTTGTATCTGTATATTCAAAATAGGATAAATATAAAGCCGCTTTCTCTTAATTCATTGAGAAGAAAGATTTGCTCTAATAGTGTTTGTGGACAGGATATCATGTCTGCATCTTGTACAATGAATAACCTCTAAGACAACCATATGCAATGTATTAATTATTGAAACTATCTTACAAATTGGTTTTTGAAACTGTCTCATTGCTATTTGTTTCTCAATAAGATTATTTCTTAAAAGACTGTGAAGCTACTAGAAGAAAATGTAGTGGTAGAAATTATACATGACATCAGTTTGGGCAAGGAATTTTTAGACAAGAACTCAGAATCACAAGAAACAAAAGATGCTGTGCCAGCCCTGCTACAGGGCGCACTGAGAGGCAGTTAAGACTGGGAGTGGTGGCATGAGCCTGCAATACCAGCTCTTAGGAGGCTGTAAAAAGGTGGATCACTACGAGTCCTATCTAGTAGTGAGACCCTGAAGACCCTGTAGACCCTTCCCTAAAATAAAAAAAGAAACAAAGGCAAGAATAAATGGAATTTGATTAAACTAATTTCCTTCACAGAAAAGGAAACAATTTAAATAAGGAAGAGACTACCTATACACTTGGAGAAAATATTTTCAAATTATGCATATGAGAGGCTCAGGAGATAGTTCAACAAATGAAGTACCTGGCTGGCAAGTGCAAGATCCTGAGTTCAATCCCCAGTAACAGGAAAAAATTAAACATCCGACAAGAGATGATGTCCAAACTTTATAAAGAAAAATACACTACCAAAAATTCATTTTGAAAAGTCCTCTGGGAAACTTTATTAAGATTTCTTTGAACCCATGAATTAAGTTATGCAATAATATGGTAGTCTAGTAAGACAGTCTGAGGAAGTTATAGGGTACTGCCACACACACCTTTGGAGAAGAACTGAAGTGAAACAAAGAAAAAGCTTTGTTTTAAAAGCCTAATACTTAACACTATTTTCAAGCAGGTATTTTCCAAAATGTGTTCCATAGAACACTTGTCCTTGGGAATGGACCTTGCTTATGTTATATGAAAAGAGATCTGTGAATAAGCAATATTATGATGCATTGGACTAATCAATGTGGTTTCCCAAGGTAAGAATATTTTGAGTAATGGTAGTTTTTTGTACATTATATTCTCCCTTCATACTATAGGAAACCAATTTTATTGTTTTCTATTATGCATGTTCATTATAAATAAGTAAATGTAATTCAATAAAGTTCCAAGGGGCTAGTTAGATGGCTCAGTGGAATAAGCGCTTCCTTGGCAAGTGCACCTGAGTTCAATCCCCAGTTCCGCCAAAAAAAAAAAAGAGTAAAGTTCCAAGAAGAAAGATAAAATATCACTCATAGTCTATCATCATGAATATATTTTCAAACAACATTCCTGGAATATGATGTGTTCTTTTATATGATCATTTAATTTTTAAAATGTAGATATAGAGTCAATCCATACTATCCACAAATTCTACAGCTGTGGATTCAAGAAACCTTGGATAGAAAATACTTGGAAAAAAATTGATTCTATACTGAGCACATTTTCTTGTCATTAATTCCTACATAATATAATAGAACAACTATTTATATAATATTTGTATTACATTAGGTATCATAAGTAATCTAGAAAAGATGTAAATTACACAGTATGATGTGTACAGGTTTTACACACACACACACACACACCATACCATCTAATGCTAGGGCCTTAAACACCTATGGATTTACATATCTGGGGATTCAGTCCTGGACCTAATCCTCTGCGCACACCAAGAATGAGTCTGTGTGTGTGTGTGTGTGTGTGTGTGTGTGTGTGTGTGTGTTGTGTGTGTAAATACAATATATTATTATTTCTTTTAATTTTTTCCAACTTTCTCATCTCCAGTTGATATGGTTATCTCAAACTTTCCTTCTATTCATAATTCAATTTTAGCCACAGTTTTATATTTTATGTGGTTTGTAATTTATTAATTTTACAGTGTTGTTTCCTTAGTTTGTAATCTTTCTTTTATCTAAATTTTTGTTTTAATATCTCATCTTTCAGCTTCTGTTTTATGAAGTTCTATTTTTATTAAATCACTGTTATAATGTAAAGTACTTGGCCTCCTGAGTGCTGGGATTATAGCCATGCACCCACCATGCCTGGATATATGTATGCTTTTTCATTTCTGATTTTGAAACTATATTGTTAATTACACTAAAAAGTACATTCCATATTGTTATGGTTTGTGTTTTGATATCCCACTAAATCTTCACGTGGTCATAGTTTTTTTTTTTTTTCTGAGGTGACTAGATCTACAGTGTGTGATTGATTTATAAGTCATCCAATGCTCCTATTAAAGGATCAGTCCATTGATTAGATTGTGTCTCAGTTACCTTTCTCTCATTGCTGAGAAAAAAAATACTGACACCCAAAATTAAGGAGAGAAAGGTTTATTTAGCTCACAACTTGTGTAGTTTTCATAATAAACTGGCTCCAAGACAGAGTGGCACATGGCAGAGGACAGCAGTTCATGGCAGCAGAAAACAACAAGAGCAATAAGAGCAAAAAGGCAGAAGCAGTGGAGAGCAACCTTCTCTCCCTTCCTTATGCTGCATTCAGGTTATCCACCCCAGGGCGTGTGTAGCACTCACGTCCATAATCCCAGCACTGACTCATGAAATAATAACACACTCTAGAAGGCTGCCCCATGGCTATGTGAGGCTTTGGGGGGGACATTTAGACACAAACTGCAGCGGAATGACATGGCCCTAATCCTGGGAGACTAGATACAGAATAAGGGACAGAAAGAGACTTGACTTTCTTGACCATTTTCTTGTTTATTTTGCTGTCTTTTTCCTCCATGAATGGTGGACTGTCTTCCATGTGTTACCTTGCCTTGGAACCAGTCAAATGTGAACTGCAACCCCCACAAACTGTTAGATTTGGGTGTTGGGTAGTTCATCTCAGCAAAAGAAAAAAGAACTTAGAACTAAGCAAGACAGCAAGAAGTAACTAAAATATATATTTTCTAGGTAGCATAACCATACTTACTATTATTAAATATTCCTCTTTCCTTCTTTTAGTTCTTTGAAATTTTAGTCTTTCTTGCAAAGAGAAGGTGACATTTCCTTTCTTTTCATTTGTTTTCACCATATTTACTTTTTTCCATTTTATTTAATACAACAAGATGAATGCATTTTTTTGTTTTTACTACAATCTAAGAGTCTCCGTCTCATTTGAAGTGAATTTAAGCAATTCACATTATGATTATGTTTGAAGTTATCCTTGATACAAGGTTGTCAATTTTCTCTTTACCGTGCTTCTTAGTTTTCACTATTCCATTTTGCATTGGATTAACTTATTTTACTATAGTGACCTCAAAGTTATTCATTCTTTTTCTACACAACCTCTTCTATTGACCCTAATGATTTGCTTTTGCAGAAGTTTACCAGGAAATCTTGAGTTCCATACTCTATTCTCTTCAAATATGATAACCTGTTGTGTGATACCTGTTTTGGAGAAATTAGTCTCTTTCATGCTCTTAGAACATTAAAAGTAAATCCAAAACTATAGTTTTTACTATAGAGCACAGAAAATATCTTCATAAACTTAGAGTAAACAATGATGTTTTAAGACACAAGAATATTAATAATCAAAGGAGGAAATTTATAAATTGGACCTTAAGATTTAATTTTTCTGGGCTGGGGAGATAGCTCAGTAGAAGAAGCACTTGCCTGGCAAATGCAAGGGCCTGAGTTCAATCGCTGATTCTGGAAAAGAAAATTAATTTTTCTGTTCATCCATAGACATTGCTACCAAAATGAATATATAAGATACAGAGCTGGAAAAATAATCAATATATAGATCTCACAATGGACTAGTATCCAGAATATATAAAGAATCCCAACAAATCAACAATAAAATGCACCCAATTAAAAAAATCCTCGAATCAAAGTGCCTGCTAGCAGGAACAGGGGCCTGGAGTTCAACTCCCAAGCCTGCTGTGAAAGAATAGCCTCTGGGGCACACTGAGACAGCAATTGAGATGGGGTGTGGTGGCACGTTCCTGTAATCCCAGCTCTTGGGAGGCTGTAAATAGGAGAATCACTATGAGTCTGATCTAGTAGTGAGACCCAGAACACCCTGTAGGCCCTTCCTTAAAATATATTAAAAAAAGGCACAAACAATAGATATTTAACAATGAGGATATCAAATATTCAACATCTTTAGGAATCTGGAAATACAAATAGAAACCACAATTACAAACCACATGATCACTAAAGGCAAAAAGATTTACACTAAGCCAGGCATTGTGGTACTTTCCTGTAATCTCAGAACTCTGGGGGGTTGAGGCAAGAGGATTCCAAATTAAAGCCCAGTAGGTAATTTAGCAAATTACCAGATCTTATCTCAAAATTAAGAAAAGAAAAAAAGATGAGGATGTTGCACAATGTAAAGACACTGTGTTTGGTAACCAGCATTGAGAAAAAAGAAGTCTAACACCAAATATTGATGACAATTGATAAACCATAAAATAGTGCAACCAGTTTGAAGCAGTCTTTCACAATTTCTTATAAAGCTTGATATTTACTAACCATAAGACCCAACAATTTTATTTTTGTTTATTTTCCAAAAGCACTGTTTTTAATTATATGGAGTCCTACCTACATGGATGGCAGGAGTGGAGAGATTCTTCTTTCAATCCAAGCGCCTCTGTGATATTTGTCTCTTGTGAGCAAACACACAGGTAAGTGGCTTCACAGATTTGGTAAACTAATGACAATGTTAAGTCTCTCTTTGGCAGAGCAACAAGGTGAGCATCAATCTCTGCTTCCGTAAGAAGCCTGAATTTAGGATTGTCAAATGTAACTACTCTGACTTCTTTTTTTCTCCAAGAGTAACTTTATGTTTTCAAATTGAGACACCAATGTATATTTATAATGGAGATGGGGCTTGGGTTCCATTTTCAAGGGGGCTGTGGAGATGGTTCAGTGGAATATGCACTTCCCTAGAAAGTGCAAGGGCCTGAGTTCAATCCCCGGTTCTGTCAAAAAAAAAAAAATTGCAGCCATTTTCACCCTTTATTCAGAGTACAGGGCAGTATTACAGTTTCAGGTCATTGATAAATCTCATGCCTGACAGTAAGTATGACTTGAACTCTGGGAGCAAGTGGCTTTGCAGTTCATGGGTAGGAGAGAGAATGGGCATAACCAGGGTCATCTCCCACCTTCCTCAGTCAGCTACCACAGGGTTTTAGTTTCAGCTCACTGAGGCAGGAAAGGCCGCCAGCTCCTGGGTATCTGTGTTATCCATGATCTTCTTTACAACAAATCAGAATCTCCATTTTTCCAAATGAATTCTGGCAAGAGAAAATAAATCCAGACTGGCATTTTAGCTGAATGACTACTACAAGTATCCTCTATGTGTTAGCAAAATCTTCAGATTGACTGGTGGAGCCAGGAAGCTTTCATGTGCTCCCAGTTATCATACAGTGCACACAGGCTGGTAAAGGTCAGGCCTGCCAGACCCCTCATGCGACTCCTCAAAGCCCACCTATACATTTATGTAACATGCCTGTCATGGTTCCAACTGCCACTGTGTTCAGGCCATCTTCTGCGCCTCATGTTTTCTCAATGATGACAGCACATGCAGTATAGAGCAAAGCCAGAAAACCTAGAGTACTGATTGACCCATGGTGCCTCTTGCCTAGTCACCACATTCAAAATCTGTACATTTCTTGGTTTAGACCAGGCCATGTTCTGGGTTTCCTTCAATCCCAGCCAAAGACCATTAATTGCTCCAAATCCAGCCCCAGTCATGCAACATCCTCCAACGATAAAGAAAGCCTGTTCAAACCTGCCCCAGGTTTTAATAGCCCCAGTCGGTAAAATAAACTTATCAGTATCGCAGGACTCCAGCCAAATCTGTGAGCAAGTACCCAGCTCCACTGGCTCCAAAAAGCCTGCCAAGCCCCTTGTGGTTTTGTTACTACTGCCCTAACTGCCACCCATGATGTCACAGCAAACTTCTGTCCATCTCCCACCACCACCTCAGGCCGAGGTACAGAGCTCAGCTCCTAGGCAGCAGAGAGGAATCTGAGCTACTTCTCTCCAACTTCTATTTATGAAGGTTTAAAATCAATTGAAAGGACAGAAGACAGGCATGTAATTGCAATTTCCAATTGAATTTTTTCACTATTTTGAGGAAGCTGGTTGACACAGCTTGTTTCACACTTCCTGCAGTAGCTTTAAACCAACAGTAGTAGCCTGCAGGATCACTCTTGTATACCTGGGGGCTTTGCTCCTCATGGATACCAAATAAAATCATACAACAACGAAGTGGCCTCATTTCAGCATTCTGTGTGTAAATTTGAGAAATGTCAGCATTTTTTTTTTTTTTTTGGCAGAACCAGGGATTGAACTCAGGTAAACTCATTTTTTTTTTGTCAGAACTGGGGATTGAACTCAAACCCTTGTGCTTACCAGGTAAGCACTATTCTACTGAGCCATCTCCATGGCCCCCAAATCAGCAATTCTTTTACACAGCATATCCACAGGACTCTCACAGCCATACTTATATTTCCGATTAGCTGCCTTATACCGTGCTCTCTCCACCTGGGATCTGCTGTTAGATGTCATTCCAAAGGTCATCACACAGCCAATGTTTTCAGCTATCTTGAATTAGTGAGTCACTGTACTGGAATCCAATAATTTATTAGGTACTTTCTTCTGTGTGGCAATTACTGCACAGTCTTTTCTTCTGGCAGCTACTGATGCAAGGCCACCCTGGTTAATAACTTTAAATGCATATTCTACTTGGTAGAGCTGATCCTTGGGTGAAAAAGTGGTAATGTGGTGGTCAAACCCAGCACTGGACCCATGGGATATGTTGGTGTACCCACTACTTCAGGCAGTCTTTTCAATAATTCTATTCATGAGTATTATTTTTTCAAGAAAAGTGAATGCTGTGAACACATAGACTTGGACTTGAATATTTCCATCAGCTTCATTTATGTCTTAAAACTGAGAACAATAGAATGGATAAACAAACTATTAAACATCTATAAAATAGAATACTACTCAGAAAGTAGTGAGGTAGACTACACATTATGGTGCACACCTGTAATCTCAGAACTCAGGAGGCTGAGGCAGAAGAGCCACTGACTCTGAGGTCAGCCTAGATGACAAAGTGAGTTCAAGAGCAGCTTGAGGTGCATAGTGAATCCTTGTCTCAATAGTATGAAACAAAGCCATGATACATAAAACTCTATGAACAAAAAACACCTGTATGGCCTCACGATGTATACTTCATTTTTATACTTTTCTGCTGGATGGTTAAGACCTAGGTAGATCAAGAGTATATACCAACACATAAACTTTATATTTCCTATGTGGTCAGTGAAGTCCTCTCAGGGTTTATCATGTAGTCCTGTACATTATTCTGTAGTTCCTTTGTCTGTGTCATCCATATGGATGAGTCACGGCCAATGCTTGACCAGTTTGCTCTCTGTGAGAGCTTGAGAGAAAGTTTTCTCTCCATGTGACTCTCCCCAGACACACTATAGAACTTCAATCTCTTTCCTCTGTGGCTCCATAATCTCCTTGTTCAGAAAATTTGGAGCTCACCTGAGTTTCATGATGTTGCAGTACAGGTTTGCCTATGTCCTGAGTCTTCGCTGACCTTGAAAGGCTAGGACCAAAATGTTGGCTGGCCATGTGGATCTTCTATTTCTCCAACTCTGACTTGTGAACTTAGGTTGTTATCCATCCAGAAAAAAAGCTGATTAGTATCCTGCAGCATATGCCATTCACTTTGCCTTATCT
>PVKA01009681.1:0-67375 GCA_004027165.1 Ctenomys sociabilis | reverse complement strand
TTTTTTTTTTTTTTTTTTTTTTTTTTTTTTTTTTTTTTTTTTTTTTTTTTTTTTTTTTTTTTTTTTGGTTAGGTGAATTTCAACCAATCTTTGTTTAATTGTTCTTTTCTTTCTTCCTGTGTTTTTATCTTCTATTGCTCAAATGAGCCTCACATTTGTGGGCACAGAGATCTCACCTCAGCCTTCCAGTTTTCTGGAACCACAAGAACACACCGCCACATCCAAAGGAACCAAAGACACGAACAGTTTTCCCTCACAGACATTTCATGGCAAAGTAGCAGTAATAGTCATAGCACACAGCAGGATTCAAAACAGAAAGGGTAAGGAAGACTAGTGCGGTAGAAAAGACGATCAAAGACATAGAGAAGGCCCTCAATCTGGAGCTAAGGAAAAAAAACAGCCAAATTCTGGAAGACAACACACACACATAGGTTAACCCACACAGGCAGAGTTGCTGTGGAAGCACATTCCAGGAAAATCTGAAGAGATTACTTTAATAATAAACCATGCATTCTTCAGCAAAGCCATCATGGGATTAACTACCCCTTTCCTAAGCTAAGAGTACAGTCCATTTTATTTATTTATTTTCTCTTCTCTTTCTTAGACAAGTTTTGTGTAAAGGACAGCATGCAAGGACCACAGTTTCTCAAACAGTGCATTGAATTTTCTTCACTTCAATTTTCTAAACATGAATTTTGGTGGTGACAGGAGAAGGCCATGGCTTACACAGATGGCCATCTGTATTGGTTTTTGAGTGATTCTCCCAACATGAGGATGTGAGGAACAATGCACCCGTACAGGAAACAGCACTGCCTGGGCCAGAAAATGTTAAATTTATTTTACATTCTTTTTTTTTTTTTTTTTTTTCCTCTTTCTGAATGTGAGCAGGACATTGAATTATTGCCAGGAGCAATATCAGCACCCTAGAGATATAAAAATACACTCCAAACCAGAATTTTCTGCTGTCAAGTCCTAAGATTCCTTTGTAAAACAAGAAGTGTCTGTCTGAAGCTGTGTGTGCAAGTTCTCTGCTCACAAACTGTTTTCACCAGACTCCTCTTCAAACTACAGCTCCTAGTAGGTGGCTTTTGGGCCGCATCCCTCCCATTTGATGATGTACAACAAACATAACATTCTTTGGTAAAGGTCTTTGAATTTTAAAAATACATCTGAGCAGCACCCTTTTTTCCCTCAGGTAGGGGTGTGTGTGTGTGTGTGTGTGTGTGTGTGTGTGTGTGTGTTTGCTTTATTTTGTTTTGCTTTTTGCAGCCTTAGGATGAAACCCCAGGGCCTTGTACCTTTTAGGCAAGGACTCTACACAGAGCCACATCTTCAACCAAGGTGTACGCTTTTGAGTTGAGAAAAATACTACATACTGGGCTTAAAGGCACCAGTTTCTTTGAATCACCTGTTTCTTTGCCCTATTTGTCTGAAATCTGTTACCGTTTCTTTCCTATTTGGTCTTTAGAAGGGAAAGCATCTCTCTGGACTTTATTTTAAAAATAAAGTGCTATGTCCTCAGTAACAGAATTAAAATTCTCTGCCTAAATGTTATACATACTTTCAATGAACTAAAATTTATATGCTTCTTGTCATTCACACGAAGTTATTATTATTATTTTTTAATAATAGCAAATTGCCTCCGAGCAATATTGAAAACTGTCAGCACCACTCTGTCAACCCCTGCACACCCGCTGTGGGAAGAAGAGTCCCGTGCAGGCACAGCAGGGCCAGGGCCTGAGCTCACCCCCCTCCGCTCCCTGGCTGCTCTCAGCCTGACCTACTTGCAAGCCGGGCTGCCACTCACATGGGCTACCCCAATTACACAGTGGCTTTGCAGCCTGGGCTGGGCATGGACCACAAACTACACCCTTGGTGTCCCATATGGCTGATCTGAACCCTCGGTTTCCAGCGGTAAAATGCAAAGCCCTTGTGCAGATTGTTCCATCAAATCAGTATCTGCACCCATCCAAGTCACTGTGTGGCATTTTCCTATTTACTGCATTCTGTCTGGGACTCAAAAAAAAAAAAAAGAAAGAAAGAAAATTAGCAAAAGAAGCCAGACATAGCTTTCGCAAGAGCAATTTCATAATATTTACAAGTGCTAGAGTTTCTAGGGATGTTTTACGATCCGGAGATTTAAGTATGAAGAAAATGTGAATTCTTGGCTTATAAATGTTCACTAAGATACACTGCCTAAGACCTTCTGTTGAGCAACGTAAATATGTCAGTATTTTAAAATTCTTTATCTCTCATATTTTACATTGTAAAAGGGGGTAAGAAACGCTATGGAAATTAGTCATATGTGCACTTATGGATGTAGATACAAGGTAATATATAATCTTCGTTCACATCAGACATACACCAGTTTTATAGATGACACAGACGTGAACATATTTTGTTTATACCGATCTCAGGGAGAACGCTGTCTTCCTATCTGAATATGCAGGATTAAATTGCTTACACAAACGGGGTGCTCCCGGGATGCACGAGTACGTTTCCCTGCACTTTCAGCGCGGGCACATCTGAGGTGCAGACAACTACATATTCAAGTTTGAAAGGAGCAGAGCGCTCCGGCACCCACGGCCGCCGCCGCGCGCCCCAGCACGCCAGCGCCATCGAGGGCAGGGTGGACGCGACGCGGCCCGGGGGTCCCACCCCTTTCCCCAGATTTCCCTTTCCTGTCCTCGCGTGCACCGGCGCCCGCCCACGCCGGTCTGGAGCCGCGCGCGGGGCCTGCACCGCCCCCAGCTGGCGGCGCGCGGGGACCCAGCCCTGGGCGCCAGGAAAGAGTTAAGTTTGGGAGACGCGGCGGACACGTTGAGGGGGAGTTGCCGAGCCCGGGCAGCAAAAACATCCCGGCGCATTCCTGGGGCGTCCGCGCCGGCCAGCATCTGATTAGAACCATCTCCGCGGGAGTGGCCGGGCCGCTCCGCTCCGCTCCGCTCGCAGCGGGTATTTAAGCGGCCGCGGGCCGGCAGTCGGGCTCCGCGGGTCATGCGCGCCGCGACCCGGCCCTAGAGCTCGTGAGTACGCCGCGCCCCTTCGCCCCATTTTCCTTTGGCGACCCCCCCTCCCCACCCCCCTTCACGGACGACTTGGGTGCAGACCTCGGGCGGTCGGTGGGGACTCTTAGGAAAGAGACGGCGCCCCGGATCGGACGGAGCAGCTTTGAGCCCCGCATGTGTGGGATGAGTCCCCCTGAGCGCGTCTACCTTTGGGGTCCGAACTGCTGGTGCCATCTGTGACACGGAAGGAGCGCCGGCTTTGTGTGTGTGCGTGTGCACGCGTGTGCAAGCGCCGTGGGGCGGCTCTGGTCGGACTCCCGGACTCCGGGGTGGCTGCTGACCGCCTAATTAACTCTTCGAAGCGTGTTTATTTTTGCCTGAGTGACAAAGGCTAGGGACCTGGTTTGTGCCTAGGGGGAGCCTTTTGCCGGTGGCTGATTAGTGGCATTAAAACGTGAACTTTGTGTTACACCAGCATTCCTAAGAAACCGTCAGCCCAAGGGACTTAACCAACTCGTTTTAAATCCCAGAGGCGCTTGTTTGATTGCTGTAGAACAGTAGGAAAGATGAGGAATTTTAGAAAAGAGGGCAAAAAGAATGGGTTAAAATCTTGGAGCCCTAGTCAACATAGCGGTTTTCATAGCATAGAGCTGACTCTGTTATTTGTTTCGACTGTCTTTCCTTCTTAATTCCTTGCCTGGAATTCAGGTCCTACTGTCCGTTTCAGCAGGGAGCTGTTTGATTCCATAGAGAAATGTAACTCGATTAAAAACTCTCAAAGAATCTGGATGTTACCTCCATCCCGTTTCCCCCTCCACCTTTGCCTCTTTTCACTTGGGTTTGGAAGGAAGTGAGTCGTCTGTAAAAGGAGAAGAGCAGGAGCCAACTTCCAGGCAGATGGAAAGACTTAACGATTGTGGAGGGGCAACTTCATGCATGGTAAATGTTGCTATTGCTCTATAAAATGACTTAATGAAACAATTTCTGGCCCTAATCAGGCAAACTAGGAGAATGGGGCAGAAGAAGCTCCGATGTAACTCACACAGAAGTAATTAATGGCAAAACACCTCTTGATCTCTGGTAGGGGCTCTGGAACAGCTTTGATGGGATGCGGATTGTTTCCCATCCTTCTCTTTTTTTTTTTTTAGACAGGGTCTCCTAACGTAGTTTAGGCTGGCCTCGAACTCAAGGCAGTCCTCTTGCCTCAGCTTCCCAAGTGCTGGGATTATAGGTACAGATTTGTGCCACCAGGTCCTGCTATAGTATTGAGGTTAGTTCCCCACCTTTCTGGAGAAGAAGGAACTAGTGGAGGGTGGAGTTGAAACTCACCATTGCCTCACGGCTGTGCACCATGTGACTTACCCTTGAATAGGCTGCCTTTCCTTGGACTGGGTGGCCCACCCACCCGCAGCTTCTGTCTCTCTAGCCCAAGGGACAATATAAGCAAGTCCATTGCCTAGGGGTTGTTTCAAGGAGCATGTGAGATTAGAGTGCTCTTTGAAGAAAGGCCTGTTGGGTGGAGAACAGGTTACCTGGAGGAAGCCTGGCTACATTTTGTGCAACCTGGAGTCTAAGTGGAAGGTGCAAAGGGAACCAACCCAGTGGCCTTTTCCAGTGTGTGTTTCAGTGACAGATACTTCTCCCACATTCTTCATCAGTTTTTGCCAGCTGGTTTCAGCATGAGGCCACCTGAATTCTTTTAGTGGTGAATAATTTTCCCCTTCTCACACAGACCTGTCCCTCCTTATCCAATGACTGCTCTAGGAACTAGCATAGTAAGCTGTACCCTCTTACATTTTATTGTATGGCCAGAAGTAGGTGGTAGAGGAATGCTTGCACACAAGCATTTGCTGTTCTGTTAACTTTTGACACAACACACTGGATTTTCACCTGAGGATCTAACTGAGGGAAGGAAAACAGTAACACTATTTAAATGCATTTACTGATTTGTGAAGAACAAAATCCATACTTTACCTACCATGCTAGAGACTGTAAGTATTTATGTTAAACTGAAACTGAATTCTTGTGCGTCTAACCTGGTTACTGTCTTGCTTCTTGGGTTGAGTAGATTTCAGTTGTTTTGTTGGGCTTCTAGGAACTGCTTTTAAGGCACCATTGGTGTGAAGGTGTTACAGGGACCTTTAGAAGCTGCTGGCCAGCTGCTCAGGGTGATATTTTTTGAGCTGCACAGCAGTGCCTCAAGTATCTGCAAGTTGAGAAAGCAGAAAAACATATGCTTTGTCCAGTGGCCCATGGCCAGTAGGAAGCTTTGTGAGGACGACAACTTGGGCTGGGACATGGATTGAGCTATTTCATATTTTTATCTCACTTCCCCTACCTGTAAGTCTTAAGTTTTCTGCTACACCTGGTTTGACTTGATTGGCTTTGAAGGAAAACCTATATTGCCTTTCCTTATTTCAACTTGGAGATTTAATTATTGCTTTTCTTGAAGACAAAGCTAAGGTGCTGAGGTGCATGGGAAGTCAGCAAAGCCTGGGAGTCTGGGTTTCCAGTGCCCCAAAGCTCAGCAACACTCGGGTATTCCTCTGGAAAGTTAGCTAGGCAACTGGCCTGGGAGGGGTAGGTAACTGGCTAGACCATTGGGCAGAGCCAGGCTGGGGCCAGACTGGCGATAGGAAATACCTGAATAACAGGATGTGGTATTTTAAAATTCTCTCTGGCACTGCTGTGCAATCCTAAGGTTGCAGTAGAGCTGCTGAAGCACCCAGAGATTGGTCACCATGATTCAGGAAAACCTCAATTATAGTAAGGTGTACTGATGGTTAATCATAGGCATTGGAACAAAAGCAGGTGATCATATTCCTTCTTGAAGCTGAAAAACAGCCAGATTCCTGGCGTAGAAACAGAGGATGCCTGGACCCAGAGAACAACAGGCATCTCTGCCGGAAGCTGCCACGCTAGGGAGCCCTGGAAAGCTTGAGTTCTACCATCTCGTTCAATGGTTTGAAACCCACTTTTTTTTTTTTTTTTTTTTTGTCTTTTTGAGACAGGGTCTCGCTATGCAGTTCAGGCTGGCTTTTTAAGCTCACTTTGTAGCTCAGGCTGGTCTCGAACTCACAACAATCCTTCTGCCTCAGCCTCCCTAGTGCTACGATTACAGGCATGCGCCACCACACCCGGCTCTGAAACCCACTTATTATTTTTTTTTTTTTTTTTAAGGCTTAAAGAGATCACTTTAATGAATACAAAAGCCTGTGGAACAGTATTCCTACAATTACACAGCTCTGAACAAGTAAATCATGGTTACCAAACAGCTATTTTTAACATGGCATTGATACTGTCAAAAAAGGGCATATTTAATAAATAACTGTCAATGCACTGCAAGACACCATCCATTTAATCAAGCAGTGGATCTCACTATTGCATCTTACTCTAAAATCTCTTCACTCTTCAGATTCTCCAGGCTTACGGATGTCATCAATCTTCAAAATCATTCTAACCATTTGTGTGGCGAGAGAGATCTGTTGCTTTTTGCCAATCAAGGTGAAACCCACTTATTGATTGCTGGTAAAATGACTGACTGTGAGCACTTCCCATATGGAGAAGAACAACAGTATTTACCCTGAGGTTAATCTAATATGCTTAAAATACTCCTACTTTAGAAACCTTTGTTCATTTTTTTTTTTTTTTTTTTTGCCCTCAGAACCACTGAATTAAGTGTCTTTATAAAATTGAAGGCAGATAGAGTTTTCTCATCAAAAGTGGATACCACCCACCCATCTGAAAAATGTTAATCATCCAAGCACTTAATATTAACAAAGCCGGGGTGTTTGCTTGTTTTCACGCTAGAACAGCCCGGGAGTTACTCCGTGTTCTGGACCTGGCCGCCTGCTGTTTGGTTTTGGTCAAAATGACCTCTGGTCGTGTTTGAGTCCTCCACACACTCTCTCCGGCTCCCTGCAGAGAAGGAGCAGCCCTTCGGCCTGAAGTCAGCATTCTAATGCAGGAAGTGGGAAGGGAGGGACCACCCGGGCTAAACTGAGTGACTTTTCAGCTTAGATATGAACATTCTTCCCAGTGCACACAGAGGCCCAGGACTATCCTTGCCCGCCTAGCTGGGCAGCTTTCCATAACTGCTCGGCTTCCCGCATCCTTCTGATACCCTGGAAGGAAGCCTGCCTCTCCTCCAGCAAGCAGAATCTCAACAAATTGCTTCCTGGTCTAAAAATGGATGTTACTGAGTGAAGTACGATCTGCACCCTTCCCCCATGCCTGAAACTTATTTTAATCCCAGTACTCAGCTTTCTGATCTCTCTTGCTTCATGTAGGTAGCAGACTGTTAAGGTTCGTAACATTTCATAAACGTACAAGGGATTGCCTCAGTTTAGCAGGCTGGCAAGTTTTCTGTGCTGTCCTAATTTGCACAAACTAGCTATAGGCAAGTGACCTTTAGCTGACGTAAGCTGGTAAGAATTCTGAGTAAATGGGGCCCTCAGAGTGGCTGTGAAGTTGTAGGGAAGTTAGCAGGAAGCAGAATTTCTGGCAACTATTGCATTTTTTCAGGTAACCTTAAAGTAAGGGGGAGGACCAGGAAGTAATATTTATTCCTTTTTTCTTTTCTTTTCTTTCTTTTTTTTTTTTTGAGACAAGGTCTCACTCTGTAGTCCAAGCTGGCCTTGAGCTCTTTGATCTTGAACTCATGGTGTAGTCCAGGCTTGGGACTTGTGATTCTCTTGTCTCTCAGTCTCCTGGATTATAGGCATGTGCCACCAGGCCTGGCTAGACGTAACAAATCTGGAAAGTTGAGCTGAAAATATTGTAGAGTGGTTGGGGTTGTAGCTCAATGGTAGGGCCCTTGCACAGCATGCAGAAGGCCATGGGTTTGGACTCCAGCACTACAAAAATAAATAAAATGAATAAATGAATAAATCCATTTCTAAGCCGGGCGTGGTGGCGCACACCTGTAATCCCAGCACTTGGGAGGCTGAGGCAGGAGGATAGTTGTGAGTTTGAGACCAGCCTGAGCTACAAAGTGAGCTTAAGGCCAGCCTGAACTGCATAGTGAGACCCTGTCTCAAAAAGACGAAAAAAAAAAAAAATCCATTTCTTTAATCTGGAAAACATTTATGTGATGGGGTAAGTGGTTTAATGTTTTCTTTTGGTAAAAGGCTGCACAATTCCCTAGCAATATAGTGCACAGCCCCAAAAGAGCCTTAGGTTCTTATGTGACAGATCAACTGCCTTTGGTAAGTTCCCAAGCAAATGAACTAACTCAGTCCCTCAGGACCAGACACTTCCTAGCTGGTTGGTGCACATTTCCCAGCTAGAGAGAACTGAAGGAGACAGTGGTTCTCAGAGTGTGGTCTTCTTCCCAGCTCCTCTGAGCCAGATTCTAGCAAGAGGGTCCAAAAAGTTCTCCGTGGAATCAGAGTAACTTTTTTTACTTATTTCCTGATTCAGCTTTATCAGTGGAAAGCATAACGAAGTATTTTAATCCTTCTAGTCATAGAAATAATAAAGCAACTGAAATTTTTTTTAAATCTATTTATTTATTGGATGAAGGGTCCTATTTCGCAGTTCAGCCTTGTAGTGATCCTCCTGTCTCAGCCTCCCCAGCACTGGGATTACAGACATGCACCACCACAGCTGATTTTGATGGCTGGCACAGTGTGCCCAGGGTTCAGGGGCTTATACAGCATGCCATGCCGGGGATTCAACTTGGGTCCTTGCACCTACCTGGCAGGCACTTAGACTGTTGAGCTATTGCCCCAGCCCCAAACTACTGAATTGAAGTGCAGCTCACTGTAATTGAATCTTAGGATACAGAAAGATGAACCAATGCAGATTCAGGACATCCTTCCCAGTATCCCGGGGCTTTCCTGCTGCTAGGAAAACCAGAATACTCTTTTATCTTATCACTTCACTTTTAAATCCTTTCTCCCCTGCTGGGGTTTTTAAACAGTGTAGTTTATCTCCACTTATTAGGAAACTATCCTGGTTTCTTTCTTTTTTTTTAATTCTAACTTATTTTACAAAATACATCAGTAAACTAGATCATTACCCTTGAACCAGATGGTTTTCTCTAACCCATGAAACACGTTAGGCTCTTTTTCATACCATGCCCAGAAAAAGCGTAGACGAGGGCCTCTTCATAAATGAATCAACTGCACCTGCTTCTTGTGAGTTTTGTGTTTTATGAAGCCCTGTACCAGTCTTCCATTTGACTTTTGCCCTGAATGACTGGTAATGGCGGTGTGGAAGCAGCTTCCCTGGCAGTCTGATCAGTAGTGTCAGGTTGGCCAGGAGCCCACTGCAGAGTGGTGGACAGGACTCCAACGCAGGTCTTTCCGAAGCAAATCTTGGCATTTGTCTGACTGTTTGGTGAGAATGTGTATGTGAAGTGTAGCACCGGGTTGGCAGTAGAAAAATAGCCCAGTGTGTAGAAATTTTGAAAAAAGTCTTCTGTGAGGCCGAGCAGGTAGAATCCAGAGCTGAGCGACCCGCCCTGGAAGGCGGCTCTGCCTTTTGTCACTCAGACTCTCCGCGCAGTGCCCCTGACCTCCAGGTGCCATGTGCCAGCTCACACAGCAGCACTGAGAGAGGCTGGTGTCCTGCAGAGAGTGCTGCTTTGCAGGGACCACACCTCAGAGCCGGGTGCGCAGGGGGACACTGACCCAGAGAAGGCATGGCATCATGGTTAGGAGCGTGGGTTCTGAGCTACAGATGACTGTGTCTTCAAGCCGGTTGAGGTAGGAGACCAAGATGCGAACTATCTGAGCCTCTTTGTCTCTGCTAGTCGGGTGACTGGTTTCAAAGTTAGAACGAAAGGAAACCCAGTAGTGGCCGCTTCAGACATGTACCTGTTCCAAAACTACATTTCTCCCTGCAGTCACTAAGATAAGCAGATGTTAGGAAATGCTCTTGTTCTGCTTGTCAGTGACTAGGATGGAAATTAGAGGAATTTTTTTTCTATCTTGAAACGAAATGAGCAAGTCCATGCAGGCATGTGACAGTGTTTCATAAAGCAGTACAGATGTGCAGGGTGCTACTTTAAAAAACAAATTATTTATTTGATACAGGGTCTTGCTCTGAGGCTCAGACTCATAGTGATCTTCCTGTCTCAGCCTCCCCAGCACTGGGATTACAGCCATACACCACCACATCTGGTTTCTGGGCTGGCATAGCATGTGGTACTGGGAATCGAACTCAGATCCTTGTTTTTGCCAGGCGGACACTTAGACTGCTGAACTATCTTCCCAACCGCAGGATGCTGCTTTAACCTGGCAGGATCCTTCAGTGCTCTTCAGGGCTAGAGGTGATGTATGTCCCAAGTACTGGAAAGTGTGTCCAACGAACATAGCTGCCCTCCCTTTTCTATGTACTTTGTCACTCACTTTTCATGTTTTTAGGGTCCTGTTAGGAGCCCAAGAACTATTAGTATCAGTAGAAACAAGGAGCCTTCAGGAACAGACACAAAGCAGAAACAATTGCACGTGAGCAACGTAAGTGAGTGTGTTTCAGTGATGGTCAGAGTTGGCATAGCTGTACGAAGTACCCTGAAGCAGGCTGGCTTTGGGGTGCAGGATTAATGCGTTATAGAAGCAAGTTGCTGTCCTCCAGGTAAGATCAGAAGTCAGTGGCTGTACATGTCAGGCCCTCGAGTTTCTGTGCTTTCAAGGGAAGTCTCAGTGGTGCTTTAACTAAACTAGCACTGCAGTTAATTGCTATCATTGTTATAAATTTTATTTTTGATTGTTTCTCCTTTCCCTCTAAAATTATGTTAAATGCATTTCCATTTTTTTGTTTGTTGTGTATTTTTTTAATTTATTTATTTTTGCCGTTGTTGTTTGTTTGTTTTTGAGACAGCCTGTCACTATGTAGTTAAGGCCAGCCTTGAAGTCAGTATGTAGCCCAGGCTGGCCAGTGATTCTCCTGCCTCAGGCTCCCTGTGCTAGGATTACAGGTGTGTGCCATTTCATTCAGCATAATTCCACTTTTTTTTTTTGGCAGAACCAGGAATTGAACTCAGACCCTTGCACTTGCCAGGGAAGTGCTTATTCCACTGAACCATCTCTCCGGCACCTAATTCCACTTTTGAAGCAGAAAGCAAATGTATAACTGACAGCAGATCTTCCTCCAGTGGTTGATAATAAGCAGGCTCAAAATTGCTTTCTACCTAGGCCAAGGTTCAGCCTTTGAAAGGCTCCTTAGAGAGCCTTTCTAGCGCTTGAATTGAAATGGGCACTAATGTCCAAGGAATCTTCTGGAGGACATCCTGAAGCAGAACCACTTGTTTAACTGCCTAGTGACAGTTCAATGGGGGATTCTGACTTAGCTCTAGCAATTTCCTGGTGACTAAAAGCTAGTAGAATTGAAAATTCTATACAGGTATTTATCTTGTCCTTGCCAGTTACGTTAGTTAACTGCCTACAGGAAAACTAGACAAAAGGATAACTACTTAGGTAACCTGTGATTTTATTGTAACTAGATGGTAGAGAGCTGCCTGCATACACACAAAGAAAATGGCACTCGATGTGAGGTAGGAGGAGAAGATGCAGCACTGAAAGGAGCACAGAAGCAAGCTGCACTGGTGGGCGGGTGCAGGACCACAGAGACAGAGGGGAGAACAGCAGGCTGTCACCTGGGAAAGAGGCGAATCTGAGTGAGACCACAGCAGGATTTAAAAACCAAAAACCAAAAAAACAGGGTCTTGCTATTTAGTTCAGGCTGGCCTTAAACTCACTGTGTAACACAGGCTGGCCTCAAATTCTCAGCAGTCCTCTAGCCTCAGCAGGATTACCGGGATTACAGCTGGTGCCACCAAGCCCAGCCTCACCTTTTTAAAATTTTTTTCAATCATTTATTTATTTATTTGGCACATAGTCTCACTATGCAGCTCAGACTCATAGTGATCCTCCTGTCTCAGCTTCTCCAGCGCTGGGATTACAGGCTTGTGCTATCATGCACAGTTTTGATGGCCAGCACGTGCAGCTAGGGTTCAGGGGCCAGCACTGCATGTGGTACTCAGGATTGAACCCAGGTCCTCGCGATTGTCTGGCAGATGCTTAGATCGAGCTGTCTCTCTAGCCTCCACCCTCACCTTTAATGTTTTAAAATACACAGCTTTTCATCAGATAATGTAAAATTTCGACAAAGAGGGTAAATGATTCCCAGGTCTTAAAAGTTTCATTGAATTGAAGGAAGTGTTTTGCATAATCAGAAGGCAACATGCTCAAAGTAGAAAAATAGTACAGCTCGTAAAAGGCCCCTGGAGAGCATACATTTTCAGTGGATTTCAAAGGAGTTTAAATAGGTGTAGGTAATTAGTATCAGGCTAGGAAGGTGACATTTGAAGGTGCAGTGTATCCAAGTCTCTGTTCAGAGGAAACAGAAGTGACCAAACTTTCGAGCAAGTAGATAGTTGCGTATGTGTTTATTCTGCAGCCTGGTTAGAAAGGCTTTGGATCTCATCTTGAATATGGGCACAGAAATTGAACCCCGATAACCTGATTAATACAGTCAAGAAGTTTAGGAGGCCAGTAGGGCACAAATACCAAATTCATTCGTAAAGAGGCTCAAGTACAGGTAGGTTCTCATTGAAATCTTTTGGGGGACACGGAATTAATTCCATTTATTTCAGTATATTAACAAGCACCTGTCCTACCTGTGTAGTAAAGTAAAGCGAGTCAGCTAGTCACACAGACTAGGACAGTGTTGTGAGGTGGTGCAGCTTCTAGGGGAAAGCTTTTTGGACGAGCTGGCTGGAGAGGTACTGGAACACAGAAGCCAAGTGGGATCTGAGTATGGTGGTCCATACCTAGAATCTCAGTACTTTGGAAAACTGAGGCTGGAGAATGTAAATTCCAGTCCTGCTTGGGATAATTTAATAAGACTGCACCTCAAGATTTACAAAACTTAAAAAGAGCTGGAGACACAGCTCAGTACAAAGGCTCTAAGTTCAGTCCCCAGTACCACTTAAAAAAAAATGTGGTAGGAAGAATAAAAGTATGAAAGTCAAGGGAAATTATGAAAGACGGCCAAGGTGTGCCAGGTTCAGTGGACGTGAACAGTTTGGGAATTAATTTTGGCTTCCTGCAAAACTCTGGGCTGTATACTGCAGCTCTTGCATATCCATGAGCAAAGTCTGTTTCCAGTTTGTGTGCAGCAATGCAAACATTGAGTCCTCTTTTATCTATTTATTTTTTGCAGGGCTGAGGATTGAACCGAACGCCTCACACATTCATTTTAAGCAAATGTCCTAAGGCTGGCTATACTCCTCAGCCCCCAGCACTTAGCTTTCTATGCCAGACTCCTTCCTAGAAACAGCAAATGTGACCAAGGCCTGCTTTAGACTCTGGACTCCCGGCATCCTGCAGCACCTTTGATGGGGCTTGCTGTTGCTGCTGTGGGGCTGGGGGAAGGGGTCGGGGCTGAGTGTGCCCAGTGTTCCCGGGCTAATGCACTTACAACTTGGTAGTGCTTTTCACCACTGCCAGCCATGGCCTTCCTGGTTACTCCTTCACAGTGACTCTGAAGTGCAGAAGTTTGACCTAACCTGGTCTGAGAGTAACTCTTGTATTCTTAGAAAGTAAAGTAAATGACAGTGCATGAACCAGGTTGGGTGCTCCATACAGACAGTTGCATCGCCTCTGAGTCATTTGCATGTCTGCAGCTGCGAATGGAGCCCTAAATGAGCATAAGATTTCCTCTTGCTACTAGAAAAGGTAATGTTGATTCCAAATTTTGGCTTGGCTGACTGATTGAAGTACTGGGGATTGAACTTGGGGCCTCCCTCATGCAAGGTAAGAACTCTACCGTGAAGCTTCATCCCCAGCCCTTTTTTTTTTTTACAAATTTTGTTTGGAGACAGTGTCCAATGGCTGCCCAGACTGGCCTTGAACTTCAGGACTCTCGCCTCAGTTACCACCCCTCACCTCATTGCCCATAGCTGAGATTACAGGCGGGCTCCACCTAGCCTGGTTCAGAACTTTGGCATTTTGGGTAACTTTGCAGGATGGGATCATTTCTACTCTTTAGTTCCTGTATGTATTGCATATGCATAAATGTTCCCTTCCGCTGGCATTGCCATGAAGATGCTTCTCTATAGAGTGCAGTGTGGGTACATGAAACTCACAAAAATTAAATATAAGTAACCCTGTGTAACTAGTCTTTAAGTATATATCAGAATGTTAAGATTGGTATTATTTAATCCTTTATGTATTCATTCATTCGTTTGTTTATTTGGTACAGGGTCTTGCTACACAGTTCAGACTAGTAGTGATCTTCCTCTCCCAGCCTACCCAGAGCTGGGATTTCAGATGTGCATTACCACACCTGGTTTTAGAACCTGGGTCCTTGTGATTGTTGGGCAGGCGCTTAGATCACTGAGCTATCTCCTCAGCCAATTTTAAGATTATTGAAGAGAATAATAAGTTCTTAGAACAAAAATAATGTCTTTTCTTGGTTGACACCTGTAAGAAAGCAATTTCTAAGTTTTTTTTTTTTTTCTTTGTTTTTTTCGTGACAGGGTCTCACTTTGTACTCTAGGCTAGCCTTGAACTCATTGTGATCCTCCTGCCTCAGCTTCCTGAGTGCTGGGATCAAAGGCCTGTGTCACTAAGCACAAATCACAATTTATATAGAATTACTTGAAGTAATATTTTTCTTTCTTTTACAAAACATTATTGAGGATAACGAACCTTTTATATCCTCATCAGAAGTACCTCTTCCAAAGCAATAGGCACCAGTTGAAACTATCGATTACCTGTTTTCTCTCCCTGCCCATCATACAGCCCCAGAACAGAGAGCATACCTACTTCATCACTGTCTGCGTAGCCTTCCTGAGTACTTCTGGAGCACAGTAGTATTCCATAAACAGTCACCACATGACCAGCTAGATGAGCAGCTCATGCCCCTCAAATCTACATGATTAAGTTAAATTTATTATATGGTGAGCAAAAGGGAAAAAACTTCAGTCTGCCTTATTGTCTGTTGATACAGCTAAAACACTGCTAAAAGTTTTTTTAAACTTTCAGTCTATTTATAATGAGAAATAACTATGCATTCTTCTAGTTGATATCTCTACTCAGAGCCTGAGATAGGATGACAAGCTCTTACTGAAATTCTCCAGGAAGTGTTGGACTTGCTATTTTTTATTTATTTAGTGGTACTAGGGATCAAACTCAGGACTTTGTACTTGCCAGGTGGGCACTTATGCCTCTGAGCTATAGCCGCAGCCCTGTAAGGTCTTTCTAATGCATTGGCTTGAGTGGAGTTTCCCTCCTGGCTCCCCCGCCTGTCTGACCCAGTGGATGCAATCACTGGCTAAAAGAATTGCAGTGAATAAGTTGTAAGTTGGTATTTCATCCAGAGACAAGCTTTTGCTCTTTTCGTTTCTGCTTTTAAAAGTGCCTACCAAACTGTTTATTAAATACTAACAGAAATTGAGAAAATAATTGAAATCTTTGGCTCCAGGCTAAATAATTAATCACTTTAACTCACCATTGTTTCTTCCCAGTCTGTGCAGCTGTGTTTTATAATTTGCCTGTGTTATCCATTCAGCTTTTTTTTAAAATGCTGACTTTAGATTGCAGTTCATTAGTGTCTGCACAGCCCTTCGTGTAGCCAGGAATCACAGGCTGAGAGCAGCATTAGTCCAGACCCTCCTCAACTTCACATCCTTGCATCAAAGAGCTTTAAAAAAAAAAAAAAATCATATACCACCAACCTTACTGTTGGATTTTCAGTTTATCAGGCTTTTTCCCAGGAGCTCTGGGATGGGTGACGATCCAAATGATGTGCCTCATGACTCCACCGAAGGCTTTCAGCAGGGCTTATGTTCTTTTCATAACCTCTCTTAGCTTTCAACTTACGTGAATGTGGTCAAGCCTAGAATATAGACCGGAGACTCACCCTGTATTTGTTATTCACGTTTGCCGGTGTGAGGAATCGCACCTGGGCCTCGTGCATGTTAGGCAGGCTTCCTGCTACTGAGTTTCATTCGAAAATATGGCTGTCTGACAAATTAGAACATCTGTAAGGAATTTAATTTTAAAAATAAAAAAGGCATGTGTCACCCTACTGTCACTTCTATAACTATATAAAAGTAGAAAAAAGTGTAGAAATCTGTCACCCTTCTTAAACAGCATTTTCCTGGCATGGTCTTCCTAATACTTTCAATGGTTATGACAAATGCATATATAAAGGAGATAGCGTTGTATATATTCTGCCTCAAACAAGGAACTGTAATGATTGGAATAATTTAGTAGAGAGCTGCCTTCCACTTGAAACTATTAGGGAAGTCCTTATTGTAAAGAATTAAACTGATCTTATGATGAAGGTTGTAAGACATAAATAGCCTTTGAATCCATCAAAAGCCGTCTCCAGGGCTCTTGGTTTATTTGAAGTCTGGGGGTCACTGAGCATCCTAGCCTGTCGAGAGGGGATCACCTTGAGTTTGACATTTGAGATTGTTAGACCTTAACCTTTCAATGAAAAGCCTTTGTTTTCAGAAGATTCACCAAGTATTTAAGTAAAAGAAACTGGCAGTATTGAGTCACTCACAGTGGCACAGCCATGCCACTGTCACAGTACGTAGCTCTCTGACCTTTGATGCCTCCCTGCACTCCACACCACCCCCACCTCCATACCGTCCCTCAAAACCTCAGTCTCCCTTACTGTCTAGACAATTTAAAGCACCATAAGCCCCCTAATCCAGCCTGACCCTCCTTTCAACCTCTCCACCAGCGTAGCCCAGTGCAGCCATAGGTCTCTGCCATGTTCACCTTTATACATTATTATAAATTCTTCTTCCCGGCGTGGGTTTTCTAGCTACTACTCATTCCACCTATCTTTGAAGAACTACCTTACTTCCTTCTTTTGCTTTTCTTGGTCCAAGGCAAAAAGGTTAAAGCATTAGATGTTCATGATTTTCCAAACATTGCTGGGCTCCTGCATTTCTGCTGTTTCTTTGGTTAAATAAGGATGGTACTGTAGGGACTGAGGAGATAGCTCAGTTGAATAAGCACTTGTCTGGCAAGTGCAAGGGCCTGAGTTCAATCCCTGGTTCTGCCAAAAAAAAAAAAAAAAAAAAAAAAAGGTACTTTATTGTCTTTCCCAGAGAATTAAGTGAGAGAGCCATAACATCACAACTGATATAAAATAAGCATTGACAAACTTAACTTTTTTAGAATCTGTTCCTTTTGTATGGCTAAGGAAACTTCTCAAGCCATCACTCAGGCTGCTGTCCCAAGTGACCCTACCGTGTTCTTTTATCCCCAAAAGCACTCATCTTCTTGTTCAAGCCTCTAGTGTATTTCTTTCATTCTCCCGGCTGGAGTGTAAGTCCCTAAGGCTTGGTTCTGGCTGTAACTCAAGCTCCAGAAGAATACCTGGCACATAGTAGGGATACAGGTTAACTACAGAAAGCAATAACTTGTTTGAGCAGATTGCTGGCATTCTGGGGAAAACTGTATTTCCATTCTGAACCATAATGGCTCTGAGGAGGGATCAGTCCCTAGACCCCATGTACTTTGGACCAGAAAAAAGGACTATATTTGAAAACCTTTGTAAGTTTTCAAGAGCCACAGCCTCAGAGGAAAACTAAACTAACAATGATTTACCATTTGCGTGGTCCAACTGGCAAGGCACAGACGGAAGACATAAGCCTTCAGAGTTAAAAGTGATAGCTTTCGTTTTTTCCTTTTTAAAGGAATTTGCTCAAAATGGAATTTAGGATAGGGTCTCATCACTGAAGAGTCTGAGTCTGAGAAAGGAGCATAATTGTTACCCCTGTCTGATAATCAGCCCTAAATGTAGAGCTTTTCTTGTTTCTGCAGGGGCAAGCAGACTTTTCAGTGCTGTTTCACCATTCTCCATGCAGCTGTTTACATGCCCATGCAGTGTGTCAGTTAAGGAAGAATTGGTTAAAAACCATTACAGCTGTAAACATTTGCCTAATTTCATACTTAGCTGCACTGTGATGTTTCTGTGGGGTGCAGAAGAGCTTGATCGCTACTTTTTGAGGATTTTTTTCTTAACCTCCTTGTTTGTAGTATTGAAGCTTTTTAATAAAGTTTGGATTAGGAACTTAATAGTGGCTTTCAAAGATGACTTGTCTTTGCATAGGGCTATAGAGTTCATCTAAGGAAGTGAGTGGTCTAATTGCATTCTTTCATGCTAAATATGCCTATTTTACAGGAGCAGAAAATAACAAGTGCCTCCATAGACTAGATCTGCCCGAAGCTTCCAGAAGCAAATCAAGACTTGTGTCCATCCTCTTAAGTCTTGAGGTGCCATTTGTTTGGGAGGTGCAGGGTCTTGCAACAGGCATTCGTGGTTCAGAGAAGAGAGGGGACTATTTTAGGAGAACATAGGAGGTAGTAGAGGTAATAAAATATCTGACTTAAATCTATATTTTATACTTCCCATATAGTGACCCAGTGGTGTTGATCTTCCTATATAGCTCAGTATCAACACAAATATCGAATTGAGTCCCAAGAGGTCTCACTGGAGGCTCCACCCAGTGCTGTTCACCGCAAAACCAATTGTGTGCTAGGCCTGCACCCTGCGGCAGTTCCCCCTGATCAGTCATCTGACAGAGGTCTGGTGAGAGTGCTATGTATGCTGGCAGCCTGGAGGGAAAGGGAAACATCTCATCCTGGTCTCTCTTCCCAGTAGCAAGGGACAAGTCCGAGGGTTTGTTGTTGTTTAGAGACAGGGTCTTGTTGTAGAGCTCAGCTGCCCTGAACTCAGTAGCCGTTGCTGGCCCCTAATTAACAGAGATCCTCCTGCCTCAGCCCCCCAAGTGCTGGGATTACAGGCATGCACCACCATGCCCAGCAAAGTCAGAGTTTTATCTTTTGCCCTAAAGTCAAGACTTATGTAAGTGATTCGGGTGAGTCTGAGTGCCAGGCTGGTTTATTCTTAGTAACTTAGTAGGAAGAATGATTTCTTGCCAATACTTTGGCAATTCGAAAATAGAATATAACTCATAGGGTTGGTTTTTTTTTTTTTTTTTTTTTAGTTCAACTGAAAGATAGCACCATAATGTGCATCATTAACATAAATTAAATTCCTTTAGGAACCAAGGGGAGTGGAGTGTACCTGTCTTAGGTTCACTCTAAAACACAGTAGATGGAGATGATTTTGAATAAAACATTTTAAAACCCACAGCCATAGGTCATGTAAATAAGTCTTTAGAGTCTAGGAATCCATAAAAACTAACCTCTCTTAGCATGTAAATTTATCGTTTCAAATAATGTAAGTAGTTGGGAAGTGGCATTTGATGTCATATGATTTAATGATTTGTTTAATGTATAGCCTTATAAAATATCCAAATGGAATTATCAGCCTGCCAGTAAGAACCAGCACAGTACATGAGTAGTGCTTTATATTAATGTAAGATTAAGGAACTTATTTTCTGAATTTAATAGACTGATATCTGGGTCAAAAGTAAAAAAGAATATCACCACCTTAGTGGTGAGGGAAAGAAACTTGGTATTTTTCAAGGTTCCACAGGTTATTCCCTAATGGCATCTCAGGGTTTTACCTTAAAAATGTATAAAGAACAAGCCAGGCTTGTAATCCCAGCATTTACGAGGCTGAGGAACTGCTGGGAGTTCCAGGCTGGCCTGGGTTAGTGAGTTCATGGCCACACTACCTAAAATAAAAAAATATATATAGTAAATAAATAAAAAATTGAAACATGAGCTTTTGAGATTGTTGTTTTCTACTATAATGCAGATAATTTTCTTGGCTGTATTATTTACATACAGCTAGTACAAACTTTTTTCTCCCTGCTACTAGCCCTGTAATAATTATGATGCCCGTAAGAGATTACTTAAAAACCCAGTGGAATATGTGTATTAGAAAGTATTCAAAGTCATTCAATAAATGCTAGAACAAGTTTTGTTGTTTTTTTTTTTTTTAGAACAATTTTTTTTTTTAAACCTGTACAGATTAAGATGTACTTGAGGTCTTTCCTTGTGTTCTTAAGATTATTTGTACCCAATAAATAAGATCAGGGAGCTGCATATTTATTTCCTAACAAATCTCAGTTCTTTGAAACACTGCCATGCCTTTTACTTATAAAGGTCACTTAAATGTTTGCCCACAGGGGGTATAGAAACTGACTTCACAAACACTTTTTTATTTTATTTATGTATTTATTTATTTATTTATTTCACGAATGCTTTTTTAGATGAGGAGCATTGCTTAGTATTTGGGACTGCGGAGGCGAGGCTGCCCTGAAGTTGTAGAGTTCAGGAATCCACTTTGCAGCCCAGGTCACCTCAGCTCACTCTCCAGGAGATTCTTAAAGTCCCTCCCTCCCTCCCTCCCTTCCTCTTTCCCTTCTATAGTTTCAAGGCAGCTACAGAAGCCATTTCAGGACTTTTTGATTTTTTTTTTTTTTTTTGGCAGAACCAGGGATTGAACTCAGGCCCTTGCACTTACCAGGGAAGCGCTTATTCTACTGAGCCATCTCCCCAGCCCTATGGCTCTACATTTTTAAGACTGGGATAGTAATAACATCACCCTTTAGGCAGCAAGATAAGTTGTGTGTAGAAACCTGTAATTATCTAAGGTCATCTTATGGTTAACCGATGTAGTTTGGTCAAGAACCATGAAACAAAACAAATGGATCTAGTACCCTTTTTTTTCGGGGGGCCTCTCCTGACCTTCTAAATAGCATTCTTGAAATCTTCCTAGCCGGCAGGATACTAGCACATTTTTTTTTTTCTTTTTCATTTTATGTATGTGGTACAAGGTCTGACGATGTAGCTCAGACTCATAGCAGTCTTCCTGTTTTTAGCGTCCCTAGTTATGGGATTACAGGCATGCACCACCTTGCCCAGACTCAGTGGCTGGCTCAGGGCCAATGCAGTATGTGGTGCCGGGGATCGAACCCGATCACTGTGCTTGCCTAAGCAGGTACTTAGTCTACTGAGTGGCCCGAATATTTGTGTTTGGAGGGCAGAGGGCCATCTGTCAGGTTTCTGGTTCTCTATAAACCTAAAATTGGAGAGATAAATTGGACATCTTTTGCTATTTTTATCAATTATTGGGTCTGACTATATTATCCAGGCTAATATTCAACATCTGGCCTCAAGCGAATCTCTGTTTGAGCTTCCCAAGGAGCTGTGAATATACACATGAGCCATCATGACTGACCCCTATTTATATTCTTTCTTTCTTTCTTTCTTTCTTTCTTTCTTTCTTTCTTTCTTTCTTTCAAGACAGGGTCTATGTAGTTCAGGCTGGCCTTGAACTCACTGTGTGGCCCAGGGTGGCTTTGAACTGGTGGCAACCCTTCTGCCTCATCCTCCCATGGGCTGCGATCACAGGTGTGGATCACCAGGCCCATCTCCCTTTTAATTTTAATGACTCACTTTTCCTTTATCTTACTTGAAAACACATAAATCTGTTCTAAGAACAAGCAGCTAAATAGAAAATTGATTTGAGTGCATAAGATAACACTAAACACTAATTTTTTTTTTTAATGTAAGTACATTTTTTTACATTTTTTAAATGTAACTGTTGGGGTTAATAGGCCCACAAGTGTTCTTGGAGATGAAGCCTGAATGCCCTGTTGGCTAGAAAATCTTGCCCAACTAAACTAGATTGTATCACCCATGGAAATGTGGGCCAATGAGGAGCTTCTCACGGAAGGGCATTGCTGGCCCTCGGGGTACAGTGAACACCACAACAAAGGGCACATTCTACCAGACGTGCCACCTAGAGCCTGGAGAAGACACATCAGAGGAAGATAAATTACTGGCCTGTTCTGGTCTGTGTAAGATTTTTCTTCAGGATTTTGTCACACACTCAGAAGTGTAGCAAAACAGAAGCTCCACCTGTCCACGTGTAATCGCCGCACACAGTTTGCCTGCGTCCTTTGGAAGTCAAAGGCAGCTGGATTCTTCCTTCTTTAAATTCTTTAAAGCCCAGCTTGACCCTGAAACATGAGTTACAGAAAGGTACAGGAACACTCAAGCAGTGGCTTTTGAGGATTATATAAATGTGGGGCTCTGCCTGGAAGGGGAAACCGCACTGGAATTTTACATAATTCAGCCAGGCTATTAAAGAAGTAACCAAATATCAGGCAATATTTCTTGCATTCGTTTTTGAAAAAGGAAAAGTTTAAGGTTACCTGCTTGCTTTTAAAGTGCCCTGGTGTGTTATATATAATAAAATAATTCACTAGTGTATAAGTATTGCATTTATAGTGTAGTATTTATAGCAGATAATTCTAAATAACATACTTCTTTGGCCCCTGTGCCATCACATAGACTTTCAAGGTGGCTACTCTAGTGGTAGCTGAGTAGAAAATGGAATGTGTTTAACAGTTTAGATTTATTGAAGCTATAGGAGAAATCATATGGAGAAAAGTGATATATTTCATTTAATTCAATCGATGAATGAGTGCTTGTTTCCCGAGGTCCACACGCTAGATCTACTGCCTATTTTGTGGGTTTCTTCAGGATTAAGTCCTATGGGAATAAGAAAACACAAGCTGAATATTCTGAGAAACAGTGCTGAGATTTCTACATATGATTTCATTGAAGAATTAGTTTGGAACTAGGAAAAGAAGTTAGTTTTGATACAAGTATCTAACCTAACTTAGAAAGGATAGCCCAAAACAGTAAAATACTTACTGGTTAACTTGTACACCTGAAAAGAGGCACGACGAGGGTGGTTAGAAAGGCTATGAACAGTTAGTTATCTGGGTGTTTACCCAGGAATCATAAGGCTCTGTGACAAAGTCTTTCTTTTCCTTGCCTGACTCATTAGCCTCTTGGGTGGCTTTTCCTGTAAGAAGCAAACACAATATACATTGTACATTTAGGTGCCAAATAGAAAGTAAAGCTCACGTGTTCACAGTGTTTTGTATCTGACACTGGTCCTCCCCGTGCCACTGCCCTAAAGGCCCTGAAATAGAAATATTCTAGGAACTTACTTATGCGTAGTTGTTATGTATGCCTTGAAAACTCTAAAATTATTTGTGTAAATTATTTATTCTTTTCAGAACACTCTATTCCCACTGAATTTGGGATGAGAAAGAAATAGAATGAAGCATTGCATTCTACTTCACTATCAAATGATCCAAAATAAGGTTTTTCTGAGTTCAAATTTTAAACTAGCTTTATTCATTGTACCTGTTCTGGTTACCTGTGAATATGCTCAGCTTTTCATATATCATTTTTCTGTGAGCTTCTTCTTAAACTTTCTGGTTACTTCAAAGCTATAAATGGAGACCCTGCCGGAGCCCCTCCTGCCATCAAAGCTGTGTGACTGTCTCTAGCCTTATTGTACTACTGGTGCTGCTAAGCTGCGACTGAAGCTTGTAGTTTTGCAGGCCCCTGAAGGAGGGACTCAGGAACACATCGTGGTGCAGAGAGGGCTCAGCAGAGACACTCTGCATCCCAAGGGACTCTTCCATCATCCTCTGTCTGCCCTGGTATCAGGACCCAAATGCTGAGGTAGTATCTTTCTGGTTAGTTTTCAACCTTAACTTTGGAGCTCAGGTCTTCAGCCTAGAATGTTCACTTTCTACCCATTGGGAGCCCTGCCACCCTGGATCCTGAAACCACACCCCATCAGACACCTCAGTACAGTGGCCATTTCCCAGAAAAGGTCTGGCTTATGTACAAACCTGCTTGTCAGGTTCTCTACCATCTTTGAGCTTTTACACCCAAAGGATAGGGGGAAGGGCAGCCTTCCTTAAACCCTTTTTACTGCCCCCAAAGCCTTATTATCCTTTCTCCCAGAATAATGGGTTCTTAATAGCTTTTTCTCTGAATTAATAGGATCACTCATGGCTCATTTGTTACTTGACTCTGTATCTCCCTAAATAGAAGAGCAGCAAGCTGGGTGTAGTGGCACTTGCTTGTAATCTTAGCACTCAGAATGTTGAAGTAGAAGGATCTGGTCAAGTTCAAGGCCACCCTAGGCTACTCAAGCCTGAGTTCCAGGCCTGCTAGAACTACTACTCAGTGAAACTCTGTCTCAAGAAACAAGAAGAAAAAGAAAACAAACAAAACCAAAGAAACAACGGAGAAGCAGCTACTGAGGGGCTCATGATGGCGCTTAACTTCTGACCTTGGGCTTGCAGGTGTAGTCAGTACTTTGTTAACATCTCTTCCATGCATGTCTACTGAGAGCCAGAAGAACAATAGCATATGAGGAAACAAATACCAGATCCCTAGTGGAGCCAGTGCTTAATAATCCCTAAAGGCAGTGTTCTGCTAAGGCTGTGTCTAGGTGCAGTGCACACTTGGTCAGAAATCTCCATTCTTCGCACGTCGGCCTGCGTGCATACGTTGCCCTGCCAGCTCACTAGAGATGCACAGAGACCATGGACCATCCCAGGTGGTCTCTGTCCTGAGAGGAGCTATGGTAGACCACAAGCAAAATAACCAAATGCCAGTGCTGATCATATACAGTGATGACAAAACTGCAATTTTTGAGCCTCTGTATTTCCTATGGATCCAAGTTCCAATATCATTTCCTTCTTATAAAAGTGAGTTAAGGGCCGGGGAGATGGCTCAGTGGAATAAGCACTTCCCTGGCAAGTGCAAGGGCCTGAGTTCAATCCCCGGTTCCAGAAAAAAGAAAAAAAAAAAAAAAAAATGAGAAGTGGAGTACATTGGTAGGATATTGTATCTGAGCTGGCCTTTGTTTTGGATGAGATTTAGCATGTTTAGGAGATCTAGCCAGGAGCTGGGGTAACTCTTGATGTCAGTTCAAGCCTCCTGTGTCTGTTCTTTTTTTTTTTTTGGTGGAATTGGGGATTGAACTCAAGTCCTTGAGCTTGCTAGGGAAACGCTTATTCTCCCTGGCCCTCTATTCTTATAAAAAGTCTGCATGTTCAGAAGACCATAGGGAAGTTCCAGTGTTATCCTCTTTCTAAAATCTCAGTAAGCAAAACAAAGGGTTCTAGAATCATTCCTCTTTGCTTATACTTCTTCATCCAAGCATATTAACTTGAGGCAGGCTTTGCAAAGAGGCTGGAGCGCACTGTAGTTAGGAAGACTGCTTTTTTCCTCTTTTTATCCAGGCGAGCGGAGCAAAGTGTGCAAACCAATGCATCTTTGTGCTGAAACAACTCAGTAGAAATATGATTGCAGAACTGGTCATTAACTCAACAGCTTTCAAGTTCAACTTATAAACATTTTTCAGACAGTTCCCACGAATAACCGGTACAGCCCAGTCTAGAGAATGGGCCTTAATGGAGGTGCATGGAGCTCTTTTACAATCTAATCGGTCTTGAACACTCAAGAGGATGGTGATCCTTAAGCCCAAACAGGAGATATTTCTAAGTTAATTTTAAACACAGTGGAGGTGGTGCACAATTAGGACCAATAACAGTGGGTGAAGAATACTGAAAGTTGCCAACTCAGAACTCAGACTTCCTATTATACTTTCAAAGGGAAGAACAGCAAAAGGAAACACAGAAAGTGTTTGAATGTGATGAAATAGACTTAAATTCTTTGATCTGTGAGCTGTGTCTCATTCAAACCTTACTGAAGCAGCCAGATAAATAGGGCAGGTTCACTCAGTGGGACTCCTGCTACACACGCAAAAAAAGGTTTGGTGGCGGTGTGTAACTAGAGTGTGTAACTAGGCCATGTCAAAATTCCTTTTCTGTTTTGGTTCAGAAAATATCCATGAGGTCCCACCTTCAAATCGCTCTGCTGTGCTGTCTTCTTGTGTGTTGTTGGCTTTACATTTTTCTGGGGATACTGAGATTGAATCCAGAGCTTAGTGTGTGACAGACAAACACTCTCCCACTGAGTTACTCTTGCTGCCCTGGGGGGGTGCACTCCTCATTCAATCTCCATGCAATGGGTTTAAAAATAATTTTTATTTTTTAAATATTTTATTTTTTATTTATTTATATTTTTGTATGTTTTAGGGAAGGGTCTACAGGGTATCCAGGGTCTTATTACTACATCGGACTTGTAGTGGTCTGCCTATTTACAGCCTCCCAAGAGCTGGGATTACAGACGTACATCACCACACCCAATCTTAAAAGTAATTTTTAGAAATGACACAGTCTGTCTAGGAATAGGGCAATAGAGTCTCATTCTAGGATCTAGACCCTTCCTGGGACCTGTTCTGTCCCAACCATCTATTTAATAAATACACAAATCTTATATTCTTTGTCTTCAGTTTCTTAAAAGTTTGTAAGTTTTCTAAAAATTATTTATTTATTTGGTACAAGGTCTTGCTATGCAGCTCAGACTTGTAGTGATCCTCCTGTCTCAGCCTCCCTCATACTGGGATTACAGGCATGCACCACCACACCTGGTTTCCATGATACGCTGAGGGTTCTGGTCCAGCGCAGCATGTGGTACTGAGGATTCAACCCAAGTCTTTGCACTTGCTAAATAAGCAGGTGTTTAGACCACCAAACTATACCCAGCCCTCTTAATCTTTTTTTTTTTTTTTAAATGCGTTTACTGTGCTAGAGATCAAACCCAGGTCCTGATGCATGGCCAGTGAGTTCTACACCACTAAACTATATCCCCAGCCCTACTAATCTTTATAATGAAAGACATATTATTCCCTAGGTTTCTTCCAGCTCAGTAGTCTAGCCCAGTTGGTATTATTTCTTCAAGGGCACAAAGATTTGTATAGGCCATCCACCCTCACATCTGTCAGTCCATTGGAATCATCTGGGAATCTTTATGTTGGTGATTGGACATCTTCTGCTAGGGATTCTGATGCAATTGGCCACTTTTTTAGAGGAATTCCCCAAATAATTTTAAAGTGTCAGTGGTAATGATGTAGACACAAGGATTTGACTTGAGATCCATCAGAACAGGCTGTGCAGGGGAGTGCCTTGGAAGAGATTCTGTCCCCAAACTCTCCTCCACCAGTACCTACTTCTGCAGGCTTTGCAACCAGAGCTGGGTGGGAAGCAGCTCTTGATCTGGCAGATCCTTTCACTTTTTCACTCAGGCTTTCCTAACTGAAGTACTGCTGTCCAGGTTTCTGCCTAGGGTCCATTGCAGTCATTTGCCTATTGTTTTGTTCCAAAACTGTTTAAACACCTGTGGTACAGAAACAGCATTGAGTGTGGTGCACTGCTCCGCAAAATGCAGCTTCCATGAAGCCCAACTTACAGTGTCGCAGAACACGCTGCTCTGTGAAGCCTGGCTTTGGTTCAGTAGTTGCTATTTGTTAAGCACTTCCTATGCTAGGCACCAAGGTCTGTACATTTTTCTGATAGTCCAGCAAACTAGGTCCTCATTTTTCAAATGAAAAAAACAATGTACAGTAAGTAGCCTTTGAACCACAGAGCTACAAAACCGTGATTTCCAGCTAAGTGGGGCATGAACCCTTGGCTGCTGGGCTGTCTCACCCCAAGTGAACTGTCTGAAGAACTCTTAAATCTGGTTCCAAAAACAGGAAAATGCTTCCTGGTTCAGGCTTCTAGATATTGCCCAAGCCTTACAGCAGCCTCTCCAAGGGTGACAGCAGTGTTACCCAGTCACTGTAAATGCCCAACCTGTGCTTAGCGCATTGAGGCAGGCATGTCCTGCTGCTGAGGCCCCCAAAGCAGCATCAGCATTTATAGGAACCTCTCCTGAGAACCTCTCAGTATGTACTAACCTAGTCTCATTTCCTAGAAAAAGGGGCTGCGGGAATCTCACTGTCTGCACAGTTTGATATCTGCAGAAGAGAACACCATCCTAAAAGCACAGGAGTTGGAACAGTTAAGAGAGCAAGTCTGTAGCTAGGACCCAAAGCAGCCTGACCGCAGTCGTGTCGTGGGTGGTATGCTTTGCTCTCAAGAGGCTGCCTTGGAGGTGGTGGTGCAGGCAGCCCGCTGCCCTCTTGGACCTAGGATCTGTCTTAAAGGTTAATGTTTCACGCGTCCTGTTCAGCACTTCAACTCAGGTAGACATAGTATTCCAAGGACAAACAAGCACGTTCTCTGTCCAGAACAAAGTACTGTACCATCTAGCACAGATGTTTATGTCGCCTTGCTCCTGTCTCTGTCTACTGATTATAGCAGTTCATGGTTTCATTTTGGGCAAGTCGCACACGTACTTAGCATACTGTGACCATTTCCACCTGCATCAGACCCTGTCACACTGTCTGTCCCTTAGTCTCACTTGTTCTGGGGTGAAGGGCGAGTGTCCACATTTCCATTCTCCTGTCACTCTGTTACTGACCTTCCTTATTTCCCTCCCCAGGTCCATTTTATGTGTCTTTTCCTAAAATTCTCACTGGCATGCTAAAGTCAATGGGATTATGAATTGTTGAAAATACAGGTTCAAATTAGGGTGATTTAAGGAAAGAAAAGAATGAAAGAAAAACAAAGAAAGGGGAACGCAGGCCAGCAGCTTACTAGTGACACATCTTGTGTAACTGATTTAATTTCATTATTCATAAAATGAAAAACAATTTTTTTTTCTTCTTTTTTTTGGCCAGACCAAGGATTGAACTCAGGCCCTTGCACTTGCCAGGAAGCACTTGTTCCACTGAGCCATCTCTCCAATCCCAAGACACAATTTTTTTTTCTAGGACTTTCAGTATAAATTGATACAGATATCCCTCTGTACCTATAGGCTTTTGTTGGAAACCAGTATCCTTAGATACTGAAGTATCTTACTTCATATAATCTGTGCAGTCCTCCTGCATCCTTTAGATCACCTTTGACCAGTCATTATCCCTAATGCAATGTAAGTGCCGTGTAAATAGTTTTCATAACCTTAATGGTTACAGAATAACGATCAGAAAAAATATGGACACATTCAGTACAGAAGCTGTAGTTTTCCAGATACCACTGATCTCATTTTTTGCGCCCATAGGTGAGGAACCTGTGCACATGGAGGGCTTGTGGTGTTGGGTGTTTATGTCACTCCTCTCTACTTTAAAAATAATTTGTCTGCCCTCTGTGGAACAGGGCTACAGTTTGATCCTTAACTTGTTACTCCTTTTTACCAGCATTTTGAGCCAGACCAAACAAATTCCTGCCTCTCCAAGAAGACAGGTTTAGGGTACAGGGAGAATGGCAGCAAGGTCGTTCCATGGTTCTGCCGCACGACCCTGGAATCAGTCAGTAGCACTGTTGCCGCACTGACACAGTCCCCCAGGCTAGGCGGGTAAGCAGGCAAAGGGGGCTGTTAGCTACGTGTGGTCCCAGGGGCCCTACGCTGTCAATTACCTACCATGCTGGCTCATGCTGGCTTTCCTAATGTGAAAAATGCTGAATATTTTATAAGGATAACATTTTTTTTTTTTTAAAAGACAGGAACTCACTGTATAGTCAGGCCTTGAACTCACTTACATACCTCATGCTGGCCACAAACTCACATCAATCCTTCTGCCTCAGCCTCCCAAGTGCTGGGATTATGGAGATGCGGGCCACCATGCCTGGCTTGCAAGAATAAGAACTAAACAAACTCCAGCTGAGTTTTAGCACAAATAACACAGTCATTCATACATGACTCATGAAGCTCTCTGCTGTACATCTCCTAGAGTTTTCTCCGAAACCAGGAGAGATGTTGCAAGCACCCAGCTCTCCCTCTGTCATCTGACCCCAGAGCCACAGATGGGAGACGTCCCCACGCTTTTTCAAGGAAGTTTGTTCAAGTGCAAAATCCAGATAGATAGCTACATTCAAGTAGAAACTAAGTGTATTGATTTAGCAAAGTAGTGTTCATACCTGTATTATATGAATCCTTAAGAGACACATACAGAATAAGTGTAGGTCCTTGTTTTTTTACAGCTGTGTCTTCCTGTTTTGCTTTTTAATCTTCTAATGAAGGCAGGCAGCTTGTTCTGGAAATTGAGACTGATACATCCTTTATGTTTAAACAGCGGACCATTCTTGTGACCCTGTTTGTATTTGTGAGGTCTAATTTGTTATCCCTGCCTTATGTTGCTGCCTTGCGTGTAGTGAGTAGTGACTAATTCTGTGCTTCTTGATCAGAAGGGCCTGTGACTCAAGCTAAGGAAGACTGTAGACTTCTGTCAGACTCTCACGGCTTCTCTTCTGGAAGGAAGTTCTTCCTGTAGAGTTGTGAAACAAACTGTGTCACATGAGGCAATCTCTTCTTCAGGAATTCTGCAGCTTGAGAGAATAATTAAAATAAATCCTCAGCACATCTTTTGACCCTCAGATCCCTTTTCTGGGCCTCTTCTCTTTCCAGACATCAATTCATTATAGAACTTTTTAGAGATTTTTATAGGCAGATGATAATTCTGTGGTATTGCTCGAAAGACTGCATCTGAGTGTAGCATTAAGTTGATCGTTTCCCACAGAGGGAGCTGAGTCTAAGCAAGTCTTCTTTCCATGTAAAGCACATAGGGTCAGATGGTAACTTGGGCCCCTTTGAAGAAAGGTGAGTGTCCTTCAGTTGTGTGCAAAGCTGGGCGCATGTTTCTGTTAGACTAGTTTAGGAAACCTTGAACTTTTATTTCAGAAAGGACAAGCTCACCCTCTCTACTAGTCATTGCAGAGACTGTAGCTAGATTTTTGAATGCATGGCCTCCAATTTACCCTTGTTATTGCAACTCTACATACACAGCCATTTTTTCAGGAAATTTATACTAGCGAAATTTTGCTCTTTTTTTTTTTTTTGTCCCTTGTACTTGTTCAATTACAAAGAAGGAAGGATAGTTTAAGGAAACAAAATACCTTCTAGCTTCCAATGCTTTGAAAGTTGTTCACGGTGGGTGGAGAGACAAGTTTTTGTTGTATGAATTTTTGCTGCAAGATAGCAACACTCAACCCTTCACTGGGCCCAGTCTGCCAACACTAGATTTGATCCAGACATTTAATGCTTGTTAAGTCTTGTATTTCCTTTAGGGCTAAGTGCTCAAGCCACCATCCCTTCCCACACAGGGTCACAAGAGTGGTCTGTTGGCTGAGATGCTTTGTGGGGCTTCTCAAATTCATTTAAAATATCTCACTTTAGAATAAAAATTTCCAGGGCCAGCCAAATAGCTCAGTGGATTAAAGTGCCTGCTTCCTTAGGCAGACATAGCATCCAAGATTCGATCCCCAGCGTGGCGTGTAGTGCTGGCCCTGCCCCCTGGGGCGCACTGAGATTGAAGTGGCCTGCTGGCACACCTGCAATCACACCACTTTGGGAGGCTGAACACAGATAAACCACTATGTGCCCAATCTATGTAGTGCGACCCTGTAGACCCTATAGATCCTTAACTAAAAAAAAAAAAAAGAATAAAAATTTCCAAATTTGATGAGCTAGAAATATCCTGTAGGAAAGTATGATACCAGGCACCCAATGTAGCAAAAATTTATGCCCAGGTTACCTTTCTAAGGAGTGTTTCCCCGGGTTTGGAACCATGTTGCCACGGCTGTCAACACATGGGTTGTCGAACTCATTGTAACAAGGCCTAGACAAGACGGACTTGAAGGCAAAACTGTACAAATACTCCAGGTGTCACCCATACATAGAACAGAATCACTCTCTTCATTCTACAGTTCTTGCTCTTGGCCTAGGAAATTAAAAATGGATATATCCAAGCCTGTAAATATAATCGTCTAAACCAAAACAGCACAATTTCTAAAGACTGTAAAGGTGGATACAGCTCTGTAGAGCTTAAGGTCCAGAGGGGTTACCATGGTATCAGTTAGGCATCAGTCCACATCCGCTGTTTTGAAAGATCTTCATGTTAAGCATTAGCGAGGCATTAAGTTGTTACCTGTTAACTGGGAGCATTGTGCAAGAGGACCAAATTATCCATGGATTAACAAACTGGAAGATAACACCACCTTTAGGGCTGCAAGGACAGAGGAAGACATTGGAATCATCAAAGCTTATGAAGTTGGAAGAGGAGGTACTCGTGGGGCTGCTACCCAGATCTGAGGCAGGTGCTGCTCAGCTGGCACTGGGATCTTTGCCCTGGGCTATGGGAGAGCATTGGGTGTCACAACATGATGGGACTGCTGCTACAGCCTAGGAAACAATGCGACCTGTATCCAGCAGCTACTACATTAGGAGACTCACGTGAGGGTAGAGGACCTCTGCTAAGGCTGAGCCACACAGGTGACACAAGCCTCGAGGAGACAGCATGAGGCCCAAGGGAATGTGCAGGACCCTCCTTCCCTTCCGGGCAGAGCTCCCATGTGACCAGCTGGTAGAGCAGGTAGGTTGGCGGCTCCCCAGGTGAGGCAGCACAGGGCCAGGTGTGTATGAAGGTACTGTGGAAGCCGAGACAGCTCTATAACCTCCACATCACCGCTTCAGCCCAGCACCAGCCTCTCACACAGCCTTGTCCCCTGTGAACTGCGCCCTACACCAGGCAAGGCTTTCCACCTCACACGGTGACGTTTTCCTTCCTTCAGAGAAAGGCATTCTTGCCCTGTCTCCAAACAGAGAAGCTGAGAAGTCCTGCTGGATGTTCTCAGTGTGGCTGGAGAGCAGTTTGTGTCTTCCGGCCACATCGACCGCTCCTAGAATATAGTCACACCCTGTTCTGTCTGAAAAGTCTCCTTAAAGACAAAATTACTGGGGTCGGGGAGATAGCTCATCAGAATAAGTGCTTGCCTGGCAAGCACAAGGTCCTGAGTTTGATCCTTGGAACCACAAAAAAAAAAAAAAAAAAAAAAAAAAGACCAAATTACTCATTTACTTCCAAAAACTTTACATTAAAAGGAGAGGTAGGGAGACACCAGAACCCTAGATTGTGTGTCCAGCTTTGCTCATGTAAGCTCCCTCCCAAATAAGAAAGTATGCAAAGCTCCATCGTCCTCATTGCCTCACACAAATGGCTTCTCCTTGTCAGACAGGGAGAAATGAGTCTCTGCTCCTCAAGGAGGTTATAGGGCAGAGGCAGGCAGACAGGGAGGGGTGGGCTTGCCTAAGAACTGTGCAGGCACCGTGTGCTGCCAGGGGCGCGGAGGCATCAGAGAGAGAGATCTTACCACCTTCAGGGACAAACAGGTGACAAGGACAAGGAGCGAGCATGTGGGGCAGCAGGAAGCTTGGCGCATCTGAGAAGGGTAAACAAGCATCCTAAAAGGACTAAGGGTTGGTACATGGAGTGAAGTGCCAGGAGGATGAAGATGAGAATCAAAATATTTCAGAGCCTTACAGACAAAATGAAAAACCTACCTCTTTCCCCTTTAAAGGGGGCCGCCACAGGATTAAGCAGTAAAATTTTTAACTTCATCTTACTATTTAGAGAAGCTTCATCATTAAAAAAAAAAAAAAAATGTGTGACACCCTGATTCAGCAGGCTCAGGCCATGACTCAGACTTTGTCACCGGAGCACACAGTGGGAGAAGCCATGCGCGCAAGGAAATGCAGTTGTCTGGCGATTGTAGCAGGTTCCCCCAAGGAAGGAGAAGCGGAGTGAGTGGGTGTGGCTTCGGGACCTTGGGGCTTCGGTGACCGAAAGAGGGCTGAGATTCATGGTGCTTCCTATAGAAGGGGCCAGATGAAGGCAGAGGTCCAAGGCTGTTCATTTGAGATATTTAATCCTGAAATGATCATGAGGGGATAATTAGAGGGCTATTGGGTCTCAATAAAGTGTCTGGTTTTTGTTTTGGTTTTTTTTTTTTTTCAATTTTAAGATGATACCAGAGCAATTCATATTTCTCCAGGGAGAAAGGGAGGGTGTGGGAGAGTGAGTGCCAATCTGTCTCCTTCAATCAAAGCTTAATACCGTCTCCTTCTATTATTAACATAGGCAAACACCTGTTAGAGTCAGAAAAAGGTTTGTGAAATTAAGAGAACAGTTACTTGCCTGAAATTAGAAGAGTACCCATAGGACTCTACAAGAGGTGTTTATCAAGTTGCCAAGAAACAAAACGTAGGGAGCATGCACACCAGAGGTGATGGGTTCATTTCAGTTTGTTTCCTAGAGCTGCCCTGAAGTCTTTCCACAGATTGGTGGCTAAGAGCAAGAGAAACTCATTCTTTCACTGTCCTGAAGGCAAGAAGGCCAAGAACAGGACATCACAGTGTGGCTTCCATCTGGAAGAGCTGAGGGACAATCCGATCTAGGCTCTCGCCTAGCTTGGAGGCGGGGAGGCATTTGGCTTTCCTTGGTGTGTGTATGCATTGCCCCGTTCTCTGGCCTCATTTTCACCCCAATTTCTCTTTTGTGTTCTAATCTCTCCCCACACTCTCCTTTTCCTTTTCCCTCTCCCTCTCCTTTACCCTCACTCTTCCTTTCTTTCCTGCCCCCTCCCTCCCCATTTCCTCTTTCCCTCCCTCCTTTCCTTCCTTCCTTCTATCCTTGCTCCCTCTCTTTTTCCCTCCCTTCCTCCCTCCCTCCTTCCCTTTCTCCTGACCCCAGGCTCCTTGCACTGAGCTGCATTCCCCCACCCCACCCACCCCTGTTTTGTTTTTGCTTTCAAGTTTTTTGAGAGGGGCACTCGCTGAGTCACTGACTTGCTGGGGTTGGGCTCAAATTTGTCATCTTCCTGCCTTAGCCTTCCAGAGTTCTGGGATTGTAAACATGTGCCATCATACCCAGCATTTTGCTTTTGAGACAGAATCTTGTTCTGTTGCCCAGGCTGATCTCAGTTCCTAGGCTTACGTTCTCCTGCTGCCTCAACTTCCCAAATAGCAAAGACTATAGGTGTGCATCACCCTGGCTACTATTTGATGAGGTGTATTTGAGCACAGTGAATGCCACATCTCCAAATGAAGCAACTCAGGTAGCATTAATGTAGATCGTGTATGTATGTGTCTAAATGTTGTTGCATAATAGGTTAGAAAGTACAGCACAGTGTGAGAAATGACTGTCTAAGGCACAGACTGAGATCAGGGCAAAGTCAGGCTCTGTTTGTCGCTTAAGACTGTCCTTGGACTAGAAGCCTCCTCCCCCACTTGCCCACCGCTAAAGCCTTCCTCATTCTGCACTCTTCCCTCCATTTATTTGAGCTTGAGCCAAACCCACAGCATGGAGATGCATGCTCCTTGCTGGGTAGCTCACTCTGTGCTGCCCTTGGGTGTTCCAGGATGCGCTTTGTGAGAATATACACAGAACTACCCTGACCCTGTTGGTGCTACATAATAGTGTAGGAGTATTTCTAGTCAATGCATTGACTAGAGGCCCAAGGAGTCCTTGTAAATCTGTTCTTCTTTTGGTCCATTTAAGTGTATCAAAAATGAACACTTTAATGCTTCAGATAGCATTGGATATCATAAGTAGAATCTTAATATTTTATCCTGTTTTCAGTATGAGTAAGATAAAATGCATGACTTTATAGGACTTGTGGTGCTGGGGATGGAACTGAACCTGGGAGCCAAGTGCTCCACCTCCATCACAGGCCAGAGCAGAGCCCGCTCTTGCCACTGCCTTTGCAATTTAACAATTTTGTAAAGAAATGGAATCTGTGATGTCTTCTTTCAGGTGCCAGTTGCAATTTTCTCAGGCTCAGAACTCAACAGATGTAGCTAGTCCTGCTTGTCCACACCTGCAGTCCTGTTACAATCCTTTAAACCCTAGCATGGTTTTGATCCCTGTCTTCAATTCTAAAGTCTGGGTTTGCTGGGTCTGATCTCGCTGCGCCTTCTGTGCCCACAGGTGTGTGCTGTAGGTTATGTTCATCTGAGATTCGGTCGTCAGGGATCGCCTGGTGTCACTGAGTGTCTGCTGCTGCTGGGACTTGCTGCTTGCCTTCTTGCCATGTCCAACGAAGTAGAAACAAGCACAACCAATGGTCAGCCTGACCAGCAGGCTGTACCAAAAGCCCCATCAAAGAAGGAAAAGAAGAAAGGTATGGACCCAAATTCTTGGGATCAGTTAAAGGATCTAGAGGTGATTACCTCTGGAGAAGCGGGACACATGTTCCAGGTAAAGTAAGGTCTGTCCCTTGCTTGGCCACAGCAGCAAGCTGAGCTGAGGCAGTCAGCAGGAAAGGTTGGCTAACTCTATGTACAATAAGATATATCTCTGACTGTGTGATGGCACCAGTTCTGTTTCATGTATTCCCCCTAAGAGTTTGCCATGGTCAGTTGAGTTTCTCAAAGAGTTTGTTTTTCTCCACTCTATATAGGATATTACAGAGCATGATTTTGCTAAAGAGAAGTGAGAATAAAACAGTGTAGGACATTTCATGCGGGGTAACATGCAGTATGATCAAGATTTATACTACTGAATTTTTGAAGATTCTGAAGCACGTTTGATTATACCAGGGACTGCTATCTAAAAATAAACTTTATTGTGCATTGTTTCTTTATTTTCTCAGGCACTGAAAAAACAGATGAGTATCTCTTGGCCAGGTTCAAAGGTGATGGTGTAAAATACAAGGCCAAGCTGATCGGGATTGATGATGTGCCTTGTGCTCGGGGGGATAAGATGAGCCAGGACTCCATGATGAAGCTCAAGGTACCAGAATACTTTATAATACTGTGTCTCTGTATAATACTGGGTCCAATAGAGGGAAACTCGTTGTGTAACCTACTTTATCTAAGGTAGGTTAGTAGTGTCTTGTTTTCTGAGAAGCCATGAGTTAGCATATTTTAGTTTTTTCTTTCTTTCGTTTTTGTCTTTTTGAGACAGGGTCTCCAGCTCAGGCTGGCCTTACGCTCACTTTGCAGCCAGCCTGAACTTGCAGCTGTCCTCCTGCCTCAGCCTCCCAAGTGCTGGGATTACAGGCACGCGCCACCACGCCTGGCTGAGTTAGCATATTTCAAGTATTATTCTGGAGATCTACTTTAATGCAGGTTGACAGGACTCTAAATGGCTTCACACTCTGGCAGACTCAACACCTGGATGAACCACGCTTGTCCGCCTGTTCCCATCACTCAGTAACTACAAACAATGTGCATGTAGTTATACATGTTATTTGTCTTTCATTTTATAGAGTGGCTGGAAAACACTATTTTTGTCCAAAAAGTATTCAGGTAAAAATTCAGGACTCCACCTGGAGGCTTGTTTTCTTCAGTGTTAACCTTTTTGTATTTCAAAATTTTTAACTTCAATAGTATTACATGAATCTTCTTAATAAGTAATATTCATTAAGTAGCACCAGTGCTAGCAGGAACATCTTGAGGGTGCTTCCAGTCCACTCTCCTTATCAGAGCCGGAGACTATTCTGAGGCCCTAAGAATTAGACTGCCAGACTGACGTGCTCTGCTTTGTTTTGCTCACAATGGGATGCCTTAATCAGTGTTTTCTGTTATCCCTGATAACAAGTATCTAGTCTTCTTGTAGATGACAAACCAAACTGAAAACCAAACTCTCTTTAAAATGTTTTAGTGCTACAAATATGGTAAGATATTGAATTAGATTTTTTTCTTGTTTTCAAAATCTCATCAGGGCATGGCAGCAGCTGGTCGATCCCAGGGACAACATAAACAAAGAATCTGGGTCAACATTTCTCTTTCTGGGATAAAAATAATTGATGAAAAAACTGGGGTAAGAGTTGACATTCACTAACACCTATATAACTGATTCAGACTATGTGCTATTCCAATTTCAGCTTCTTAATTTCCTTCTCAAATATCTGTAGGACAAAGAAATAGTGTGTAATTGGCTCTCCCAAAGTAACAGGAAGAAAACAGAGTAGAAAGTGATAAGTACTTTAGTATGAATGTAAGATATGAACGTAAGTTTATGAGCACCAGGGTGCTGGAGGTATCCCATGGGTGTTTGTTTAGGACCCTAGATATCCAGAACTCAATAAATCCTAATCTCTTGCTTGTGACGCCTTCATGCGTCTGTGTGCGTAAGACTCATTTCAACCTAGCGATGCCATGTGACTTTACCATAAGCTAACTCTCTAGAGCATTATTCTCAATACGACTGATGTTCTTTAATCTTCTGTTTTTGCCTTGCTTCATCACTTCTCAAGCATATCCCTGATTGTTTTTGTGGTTGCTATTATCATGTAGGAGCACTTGGTTTGGTTTTGACCCTTAGCTAAGAACTTCAAGTCTTCTGGAATAGTTTTCCTCTGCTAAACATAAAAGAGCCCTCCACTTCTAAAGTTGTCTGTAGCTCCTCTCATTGCTGTACCACACATGGTTTATCAAGACCCTGTGGAAAGACCTCCAGTTGCTCCCCCTTCCTTCCTAGGAATCGTAGCCAACTAGATCTTGGGTCCTCAGGCTTCACCTGCTCCATCATTGCTCTGTGACTCTCAATTCTTATTTTTCTTTCTTTCCAGGCATGGTAGTGTATGCCTGTAATCCCTGCACTTGGGAGGCTGAGGGAAGAGGACTGCTGTGAGTTGGAGGCCAGCCTGGGCTACAGAGTGAGTTCAAGGCCAGCCTGAACTGCACAGTGAGAGCCTATTTCAGAAAGACAAAAAGAAATATCCTCTTATTTTTTCAAGTCCATCAGAGAATGCTGACAGATGTCTCCACTGACATTCTCTGTCTCTCTCTGTCTCTGTCTATTTGTCTGTCTCTCTCTCTCTGTCCCCCTACCCCCACCTGGAAAAAAGGAGGAAAACTACTATACCAGTGAGGTCCCTGTCACCTGTGACTCCAAGATAATTGCATGGGCTGTCTAGAATAGGTTGAAAAGTATTTCATGGCAACATTTGGTGATTTCTGGAATATGCTGGGTTCTCTTAATTATTTATAGGATGGTTGCTTGGTTGCACTGAGCCACCATCACAGGATTCCCATGATTACTTCTTGAGCCAAGTCATGCCATTCACTTAAATTTGTCACTAAGTTAGTAAGGTAGACCTTCTTGGGCTGGCATAAAGGCTGTAATCTCTTTAGGAATGGCTTTAAAATTCTGGAGGTCTGAATTCACCAGAACTTGTTTTGTGGCATTATACCTTTGGGTTAGAAAGACTCAAACATCAATGTTTTACGAAGGGACATTCTCCTTTTCGTTTTCAATTCTTCCTTTCTTTTGTAGCACTTCCTAACAGGGACAAATGATAACTACTATAGAGCTCAATCAGACAGCAAAACATCTTCCTTTAAGAGCTTTCCCCTCTTCCCATGTGCCAGTGTGTTGTATCTGAGGACAGTCTGCAGTATGGACCATGTCACCCACTAGGCCACACCAGAGCTTTGTTCTTCTGTTCTCAATAGTCATTCTTTATGTTCTATATTCAGGTCATAGAGCATGAGCACCCAGTAAATAAGATCTCTTTCATTGCTCGCGATGTGACAGACAGCAGGGCGTTTGGTTACGTGTGTGGAGGAGAAGGCCAGCATCAGTTTTTTGCCATAAAAACTGGGCAGCAGGTAAGCTCCAAATCTTGATGCCAGGCTGGAAACTGGCTTTTTAAGGAGAGTCATAGTGTTTGTAGCTGAACTAGATAGCTTGCTGGAAACAGTTGAATGTAGTAGAGTAAAGTTGTTGGTATTTTTTCTGGTGCAGGCCTCATTATGTAACCTATGCTGGCCTCAAAAGCACGGCAAACCTCCTGCTTCAGCCTCCTGAGTGCTAGAATTATGCGTGCACCTCCATGCCTAGAGGAGAGTAACAGGATTCAGCGACATCTGTCTCTGATAAATTGTTGTTGTTTTAAGACAGAAGTTTGCCACATAGCCAGGCTGACCTCGAGCTTGTGTAGTGATCCTCCTGCCTCAGCTTCCCAAGTGCTGAGATTATAGGCAAATAAGCCCACTCCCAGTTTTAAAATATCCTTTTAAAATGTCATCAACTCCCAAATGGTGTGTGGCACAAAGATACAAAAATGAGTTTCTTACAAGGTCAACACTGACTTTAGAACAAGTTAATTATTCTCCGAAACTGCAAGGAACTTCGAAAATAGTCACAGTATCTTTTCTTTTACCTAAATCCTTACTGACCCTTCTGCTCTTCCTGTGTCTGGGAATTGCTGCGGCAATGTGTGTAGAGAGAAAGGTGATTGCTCTCAACCAGGGAAGGGGCTAGGGAGATAGATTGGTAATCTAAGCACCTCTCTGGCAAGCGCGAGGACCTGGGTTCAAGGACCCAGGTTCACGCCGCAGTACCACATGCCATGCCAGCCCTGCACGAAGCCAGCCATCTAAACCAGGTGGGTGTGGCGGCAAATGCCTGTAGTCCCAGCATGGGGGAGGCTGAGACAAGAGCACTACAGGTCAACTAGTGACCCTGTAGTGAGACCCTGTACCAAACAAATAAGTAAAAAGATGAAAAAATAAAAAATAAACCAGGGGAAGCAAGGAAGGAGTTTTAAGAGAATAAAAGAAATCAGCACTAATGAGAACTAATGGAGAGACAGAAGAAAATAATTAAAGTAAGGTACTAATGCTATTTTCTCTTGCTTTAGGCTGAACCATTAGTCGTTGATCTTAAAGACCTTTTTCAAGTTATCTATAATGTAAAGAAAAAGGAAGAGGAAAAGAAGCAGGCAAGTACTACTGGACACAGGTCTGTTGATCGAAAGCCTGTTCAGGACCATGCGTATAGCGATGCACACACATGGCCAGCTGGACTCTTGGGGCTGCAGACTCTTCAGAGTCCAGAATTGTCTGTGCTTCCCAGTGGGGTGATGCTGTGGACTTCCATCTCTGCCTCTTATCTTTCCTCCCCAAAAACCTCGTGTTGGTTACTGGAACTTCATAAGAAAATCCCTTTCACATTTAAAAATTCTATTCAAATCCAGTATCTATAAGAAAAGGGGAAATCAGTGTCCTCATAGGTGAAATACGCAGTGTTCCTGCCTTACGCATGTGAGCATATGTTTGTTCTTTTATCTCACCTTGTTTTGCTGCAAACACTTCACTGAAATTGTGTCCTTCCTTACAGGCAGAAGAAGCCAGCAAAACAGTTGAGGTAAAACCACATCTCTACTTCTTATGAATTGGGGGCGCAGTGGTGTGAGCTTTTCTTTTCCATTTGCCCAAGCACTCTTCCCTCCTAGCTGGGTGTTTATGGCCTCTCTGTTCACGGAAATACAGAGTTAAAGGATCAACACCAAAATCATAACTGCCCAGTAAACACCACTGTGTTAGGAAAGTAAATTCTGGAGAGAAAACTCATCAGCTACCCTTTTATATCTATGACTTTTTCAGAATGGAAGTGAAGCCCTAATGAGTCTTGAGGACCAAAAACACAAACTGAAACTGGTATGTATGGAGTATTTCATGATTCTTGCTCTACACATGGGTCTACTTTCAGCAGGTGTTGAGAATGCCAAATAGGTACTGAATCTGTATTAAAATCCAATAGTAGCAAGTGTTTCCCTAAACATTGCTATAACATTTATGTCGTATACAAAGTAAACTTGAAGCTAATCCAGATATTTTTTAAGGGAGTTGACCCAGGTGCATTTGTCTGGGTATATATTTATAGTTCCTGACCTAAATAACTGAATATCAAATCTGTATGAGCTAAGTGAAACTGCACTTGTGGGCTTTTGGGGTTTTTTTTTGGTTTTTTTGGGGAGGGCTTTTTTGAGACAGGGTCTTGCTATATAGTTCAGACTGACCTTGAACTCACTATGTAGCTTAGACTGGCTTCAGACTCATAGTGATCCTCCTGCCTCAGCCTACCAGTGAAAATCCCTTAATGTGGGAAACAAAAAATTGCAACAATATTCAAAATAATCCTTACTAGTGGACACATCTGAATCTAATCCAAATACTTTTTTAAGGGTGTTGACCAGATGGATTTGTTTGGGGACATGTCTACACCTCCTGACCTAAATAGTCCAACAGTAAGTGCTTGTTTTTAAATTTACAATGTAATGAAAATGACATCTGTAATTCAAAATTGGCTATTAACCAGAAACCTCAAGATTTGAAATTTGGAAGGTGACTGCTGATATTTCCACATAAAGTGTAAAGGGCTTCTAGACTAAATACAGATCTTAAGTCACCAAGGGAACTGGTGGATACATGAATACTGCTTAGGGGTTAAGTCTGAGCAATAGGCCAGGCCATGAGACCTTTCGTAGTATTACTTAGGATTAGGAGGAGAAGCTGATAGTAATTCTTGGTGTAAGCTACTTGTAGGAAGTCTGATGGCTGCATGACTGATCCTAAAGCTTCCTGGCCTTTTCAGTTTTCCCCTCCTTTCTATTGTGATCTAGCAGTATAGGCTTGTGCAATAAACTTTCAACAGAAGGCTCTGTGTTCAAGCAAAGCCCACCCTTCTCAAAAATTTGGTAATTTTTAATAGATCATCACAGCATATCAAGACTTCCCAATATCTGCTCATAGCTCCCAAAACTATAAAAATAGAGCAATGTTTTCTTTATGGATAAGAAAATACTTCAGGAAGGAAGAACCTAACATGCCCACAAAGGAGGTCCAGATTCAAGATTTAAGCTGTGGGCTTCAGATCTTCTAAAACAAGCCACAAATGAAAATATCTGTGTATTTTTCAGTGACCTCTGGCAACTTTACTATTTCTTAGCAACTTCTTGAATGACTGCTTGTCACGAAGCCCACCAATAAGATGTACAATGTTAGCACTATGCAGGGACATGCTGTCTAGCAGGGAGACCAACGTAAAAATCTCATCCCAAAGCCTGCTAACTAATGCCTGTTAGGGGGCATTTACCTGCTTGTGAAAAGGTTTGGGAGGGAGTTTTTAGGTTTGGATGTGGAGGATGAGAAAATGATAACTAGATGAACAGAGAATTAGTTAGACCAATAGAAGAGATGTTCAGTTAGGAGTCTTTTATGTCAAGAACATATTGAGGGTCAGGGAGAAGGCTTAGTAGAATAAGCACTTCCCTGGCAATCACAAGGGCCTGAGTTCAATCCCTGGTTCCACCAAAAAAAAAGAACTTGTCGAGCAAGTCCAGGACCAAGAAGGTCCCAAGAACTCAAACAGCAGGTTGGAGACTGGATAAGAGTCTCCTTAAACTTGGGAAGAGTATGCATGGGAAACTTTGCTGTGGAAACACATGAGCCAGCTTAGGCAGAAGCAAGGTTCTTCTAGTCCCTGCATACAGAGACCACATTACTGGGGAGCACCTTGCTTGGCTTTGGGCATATGCAACAATAACTGGTTTAATGTACTTTGAAAAAGTGAGTCCTGATCTACTTGTCCATAGAACCTTTCTCTTTAATGTTTGCTGTCGTGCAAAGGATAAACTTGGGTTTAGATCAGATGAGTCTCACTCTGGGATTTTTTGTTTTTGGTTCCCAAACAACACTGCCCTCAGCACAGTATTCAAAGGGTTACCCCAGGAGAGTGAAAGTACCCGAGATACAAAGTGGGGTCCCAGAAAGCTGCAGTGAAGTGTTGTGCTGATGCCTCTGTTGACTTTAGCTCACTGTTGCTCTACAAGGTGTGAAGTGAGAAAGAAATAAAAATCAATTAGAGTTCATTAGTGGCTCATTGACTTTAGATTCCCAGTGTGCTCATGTTGCAAACTAAGTGCCAGTTGTTAGGATATGATTTTGTTAGAAAATCAGTTAAGTATTATCCTTCTATATAGTGTGTGCGTGTGTGTGTGTGTGTGTGAGAGAGAGAGAGAGAGAGAGAGAAAGAGAGATGCTCTAACATTAAACACTTGACCATTTGAAAGCTTGATTAATAAGGCACAGTCTACCATCAAGGAGATTAAATCTGCTACGAAGGATGGGATCAGGTTGAAAAGTTAAGTGTCATGTGTCCACTTGTGCACGTCCCACATGGCCGCATGGTGTACACATAGGGAACGGTCAATTAGGTAATTGGGAAAGGCTTTGTAAAGAATCTGAGGGGCCAGACTGGGTGGCACATACCTGTAATCTCAGGGCTCGAGAGGCTGGTGCAGGAAGATCGCCACCGTTTCAAGGCCAGCCTGGCTATATAGTGAGGTCTAAGGCCAGCCTTATATAGAGTGAGATGTCTCAAAAAACCAAAACACAACAAAACAAAAATTTGATTTTGAGTTGGGCTTTTGCAATGATGATGAGGCCAGGCTCGAAGTGGGTACTCCTGTGATCATTTTGAAAACTGGCCTACAGCGGCTCAACGCATATGCAGGAGGGCAGGAAGCCGCAGGACTTCAGCAGGGAAGTCCTGGCTTTGGTGAGCTAGTATGAGTCCATGAGCAGAGTCACCAAGAAGGGAGCACGAGGACTCAGGCTTCAAAGCCTCAACCATTGTGCACACACCTGTTCCATTGTCTGGATGGCCCTATTACATGAACCCCTGAAGAGCTGGGCCGTGCTTCACATCTCTGCATCCAGGGACTGTCAGTACTCGGGGTGGCCCCCGAGTGTGCAGGCCAGCAGAGCAGAAGAAGTCCCAGCTGTCATCTCTGCACAAGATTTCACCTGAGACTAACACAGCCCTGACCTGAGGAAGCCTTGTACATTTCACTTATAGGGTGACGATTCAGAGGTGTAACTTTTGGCTCCTGTTGGTGTCCTAAGAACTTCTGAAGTATTTGAAAAGGAGAACTCTGCCCGCTGAGAACACCCATCTGTTCTAATGTAGAGGTGGCTCATAACAAAACAATAAATTTCAAAATCACAAGCTTTGTAATACATTTTGCCCTACCTTTTGATTTTTAAAACATCTCTTCATTAAGAGATCTTCCAATCCATTTCTTTGATTAAAAATTTTGAAATTACTAAATGTTTGTTATGAAAAATTCTTATAATTATAAATCTGACTTCTAAAAATTGTGTTTTTATGCCTCCTAGTAATGAAGCCAAAAGATAGGACGTCACTGAAGTCTGATTTTTCTTTCTTTTCTTTGGCCACACAAAGTAGGATGTGAGCTTTCATTTTCTCTAAAAGCTAAGCAAACGTACTTGAGTCCTCCTGTATGTACAAATCTGAGAAGTTAATATTCCGAGATTTGTTTTTTGTCTCAATGATTAAAAATGGAGTGCTGTGCTCAAGTTCATGCTAGATTTATCTTCCATCTCTGAAACATGTATTTGTTATTTTCTAGGGCTAGCATAATCGAGTATTTAATACATTAAAGTCAGATCAGTATAAGACTACTATCCAGAGTGAAACATGATTCGTTAGGTCAGTAATTAGAATACAGATGTATTAGATTTATCAAATTTTATGCTTTTATGCTGAAGAAAAAAAAATCTGTAGCAATAGAGAGTCAAAATAGTCAAAATATTAGAAAAATGATAGGCGTGGTAGAGCAGATGTGTGGTGTTGTGTCGCTCAGATTCAGACTGAACCACAGCTTTACCTTATACCTCAATGGACTAATTGAATTAACACTCAGTAGGTGGGATCACTTCCACTGCATAGGGGACTATGTGCTGTATTCTGAAAAATGTATCTAAATAAAAGGGATAATACATAAGAGTTTAGATGTGACGAGTATTTTAATTGGCAAAGAAGGCCATAGGCAAAAAGGGATAGATCCATGGAAGAGACTTGGTTGATAAGGGTGAGATCCAACTTGGGAAACACCTCCAAGACCCTTTAGTATTGAAAGGCACCCTCACAGGCTGTGAAGCGAAGAGAAATCAATTTTTCCTCCAGGAGAAACATCTAAATCAATTATATGCAAATTTAGTTCACCTTCATTACAGTGAGAACTGGATAATGTGAAAGCATTAGCCAATGCATCCCTTCATGTAGAGGGGAAGTGCTAATGACTCTGGGGGTGTAATAGAAGTGACAGTTGGCCATGGTGTGGGGGCTAGGCTAGACTTCTGAAGTAACTTTGTGAACTCAGCGTATTTAGATAATCATGTAGAATGACTCCCAGCTCACAGGTGTGAAGTAGAACAATGCTGATAAGGAGCTCAGTCCATCCACCTGCATGTAGGAAGGGTGAGCAGAGGCAGGAAGTAAGCAAGAGTAAGATTTCCCTTAATGAAGGACCAATAAGGCTGAGAAATACTAGAGCACATGGTGAGGGAGGACGAGGTGGGACTTGAATGTGCAGTCAGGAACGCTTTCCAGGAGGCAATGGGAGGAAACAGAACTAGTGGCCTGAGGCTACCCAGTGTGTAGAGAGCAAAATGAATGGGGATTTCAATGATCCTAGTCAATTATAGTTTACTCATTTGAAGCCATAACATGGACTAACACTGTCTTCTTTTTTTTTTTTTCTTCCCAAATGTGATAGGAAAGCAAAGATATCCTGTTAGTGGATCTAAACTCTGAAATCGACACCAATCAAAATTCTTTAAGAGAAAATCCGTTCTTAACAAATGGCATCACCTCCCGCTCTCTTCCTCGACCAAAACCTCAGGCGTCCTTCTTGCCTGAAAATGCCTTTTCTGCCCATCTCAACTTCTTTCCCACACCTAATCCTGATCCTTTCCGTGATGATCCTTTCGCACAGCCAGACCAATCGACACCCTCTTCGTTTGATTCTCTCAAACCTCCAGATCAGAAGAAAGAGAATTTGTGTAGTTTGTCTACTCCACTGAGTAATGGGCCCCAAAATGGTGATGTTGATTACTTTGATCAGCAATTTGACCAGATCTCTAACCGGACTGGCAAACAGGAAGTTCAGGCAGGCCCGTGGCCCTTTTCAAGCACGCAAAGCCAGCCAGCAATGAGAACTCAAAATGGGGTATCTGAAAGAGAACAGAACGGCTTCCATATCAAATCTTCCCCAAACCCTTTCGTGGGAAACCCTCCCGCAGGACTCTCTGTACCGAATGGCACAAAGCAGGACTTGGAAAGCCCTGTCCAGTCCGCACCACATGACTCCATAGCTATTATCCCACCTCCACAAAGTACCAAACCGGGAAGAGGCAGAAGGACTGCTAAGGTGAATTGTCTTCTCCACATCTCCATTAGCAGAGTGCATGCTCGGTACCAGAGGGTGGTGTGACGCGAGCTCTCTCTTTGCCCCTGCTCTGGTAGTTTCCCGCGTGGCTGTAAACAGAAGGTGGGATGAGGCACATCTGTTGTCCAGGATACCTTCCTAGGACGGCCGCTCTTTCTAAGCTTCTCAGCTGTGTTTGTCACATCTGCTTTCCGTTTGCATGTCTTGTCCTTTAATACTAAACTAAACACAAGTTTTTCCATTTTTAATGCTGCTATGCTTCTCTACCCCTGGTAAGTTTGATTGTCATGTTCTGGGGTGGGAGGGCAAGTAGCGCTGTGATTCCCCTCGTCCCCTCCCCATACTAATACCCACAGTGCACACCCATCCTTGCATTAATGTCCATGGGGTGGGTGGTGTAAAATTCTCTTACGTATCCCGTTCTTTACATGTTGACTCAATAACTCATTTTCTTAAAAGAACCTTACCAGCTTCATTCAAATGCAGTTTCTATGTGTATCTTTTTAGAACTCACGGCAGTATGCAATTTTACTTCGTCATTAGCTATCTGTTCCATGTAGACTCATTAAGCTCCAGGGGGATGATCAGAATTACATAGGATACTTAATGTGTAGTCGTCTTTGTTTTCCCAGCTTCAAGCCTTGAGTCAGTCAGAAGACCACAGTGGTACAAGTGAATGAATGAAGTCAGAGTTCATTTTTTAAGTCCTGGGTTATATCAGTCTCTGAGCCCCAATAGTTCACCCATTGTAATAATATTTATCTTTTTCTTTCTTCCCTTTTGGCCTTTTATGTAGTTATTTATTTTGGCAGCTGTCATTTATTAGTAATAGGAAAAGGTTTCTTTTTGTGGACCTCAGGCTTGGGGTGAGGAGCAGGAAGCTGCTCAGGACTGTGTTTCACTGTTGCTGAGTAACTCTTTTCCTCCCTCCTGCCCTGTCAGTCTTCAGCAAATGACTTGCTCGCATCAGACATCTTTGCTCCTCCTGTCTCAGAACCTCCAGGCCAGACGTCACCCACAGGACAGTCTGCAGCCCCGCAGACCAACCCCTTGGATCTCTTCAAAACAAGCATTCCTACCCCCATGGCGCCTCTTGCAAGTCTAGGTAGGTGCCTGCACGTGGGGCTGGGCACGCCTGCTGCTTTCCTCTTGCACCCTGATCCACAGAGGAAGGCATTTCTTACCCAGAGTGGGATCCTAGGTGGAGACCTGAAAATCCAGGCAGCTCTTCTATGACTTCTACTCCTGCACAACTCACCACCATTTAATACTCTTACCCTGTAACTCAGACTTGGCTCCTCCAGTTGGCACTCAGACTTGGCTCCTCCAGTTGGCATGTGACGAGAAATCTGTGTTCAGCATAGCAGGTACCTGAACCAACTGGTCATGTTCTCTTGGGAGATGGCTCTAAGGGAACGTGAAGTTCAGGGCAGCTTCAGGGGTGAAAGGAGGAGATGAAAGAGTCTTGTCTGTTGTCTGTGTTGGCAGAGTAGTAAGGTGCATGCCTTCTATGTCATTTGCCGTGACAGATTGGAGGCCCAGCCCCTCTCAAGTTAGATACCCTTTTGAAGCAGTATGTGCTTCAAGATGGGGCTAAGCAAAGTCTGATGCAAGGCTGAGATCTAGGATGAGAGTCTTGGGTCCTGGGCCCAGATGTGTCCCTCAGCACAGATAAGCATGGAGCTGTCATACCTCTCAATCAGCCTTAAGTACTTTCTCCTCAGCAGGTCTTTGCCAATGTTTTTCCTAGCAGAGTGTCTCTGTAGTTAGAAGACAAGTCTTTGAAACCTGAACTTGGAAGAAACATAAAGCTGTGAGAAAGGCCTGGGGATATAGCTCAGTGGCACAAGCGCTTGCTTGGCAAGTGCAAGGTCCAGAGTTCAATTCCAGTACCAAGAAAGTAAAAAGAAAAGAGAAGCTACAAGAGGAGGTGCTCCCATGTGTGCCCGTGTCCTGAGCTACCTCAGCCACTGAGCCTCTGTGCTGCAGAATAATGAGAAAGGCCATTTGCCTGAGGGCTGATCCTGCTGCTCTTCATCGTAGCCTTGAGCTCTTTCTGGCTTTCTGATACAGTTTTAGGAAATCCCAATGGTACTTCCTGCTGTCCTGCTGGGGACTGTCTTTGTTTTTCCATATCTTGGCACCTCTACAAATTTGAGTAGACTGCGGTTGGGGAGGTGAGGTCCAATAGATAGAAGCGAGCTCTCCTCCCTCCTTGGTGAAATTCATCCAGAGTTCTTGGTCTGCATTGCCTCCTGCGTCAGCCACTGGGACACTGCTTCTGCTGCTGCCGCCCCTTCTTTTTCTCCTTCCTCCTCTTCCTCCCTTTCTTCTTTTCTCTTCCATCTCCTTTTTCTTCCCCCCTCTGCTGTTTTCCTGCATAGGAAAATATTTTAGTTCTGCCACCAGAGGTCTGCTTAGTCATATCAGGGTGGGGGTGGGGTGGCACTTAACTGTGAGTGGCTGAAATCTATGTGAGTATGAGCAAAAGCCCTTGCTTGTGTCCAAGTTTCTGCTTGGCATTTTCTTCAGGAGACTCTCCCTAAACCCTTCATGTCTCTCATGTCTTCTCTCTCTGCTGGGTCCATAGCCTACATCCCCAGTAGAGCAGGTTAGTGTCTTTCCTGCACAGAAAGCCAAACACTTGCATGCGATGTCTGTGGCCGGAACACATCCCCAGAGCCTTGCAGTCTAATATCAATGCCCCAAAGGATTTTTACAGCCAATATTTAACAAGTCAGCCTGAAAATACAGCTGGACCCTATAACTGTTAATTTATTCAGACGAAGTGAAGCTTTTTGGCTAGGTGCCCCCGTTGAGGCCTTGGGGTATACAACTGCAGAATACTGATGATTCTTTTAAGTTTGGACATGGAACTCAAACTGAGCCCTACAGTATAGCCCCTGTCCACTAGCAGGGATCCTCAGCCAAGCCATGGAAGGTTGGAGGCCTGGCTTCCGCTGGGCCCAGCTGGGGGACTGTCTCCAGAGGAGACCCCGGGGGTGGGGAGAGGGTGGTAGCGGAAGCCGAGCCCTCCGCTTTGCCTTGTTTGCCGCCCCATATTTTGATGTAGCTTCAAAAGGTAATAAAATTAATGTTTTATACCCACACTGCCTTTTCTTTAGTCCTTGCCATTACTTTCTTCAGCTGGGCTATAAACGTCTCAGAAATACAACATGTGAAATGTGGTAGATGGGAATGAAGGCTGCAATCAGCGTGCGCTGGGGAAGTCTTTTGTTCCTGGAAAATAAAACAATTTTCTCTTTCACAAACATTACTCTTACTGATGTTGTCTATGACTAAAGCCATGAATTTTCTGAAAGAAAGCCAAGGAGCCCACAGTGAAGGCTGATCCGATATTCTTTTTTTTTTTTTTTCTTTTTTTTCCATATCTTCTTGGTGAAAATTATTAGAGAATCTGGCTTCAGCTAATAAAATTTAAATAAGTTTGTTTCAGAACACTAACAATAACTTTGTTCAAACTGAGCTCAGACTTTTAGGGCTTATAGATGGTAAGACAATTGTTCCCTGGTTTGTCATGAAGAGATGCATTCTTTATTGCAAATGAAGTCTAGTTTCCACTTGTGGGACATTAAATACCATTTAGGAAAAAAAAAAAAAGATGCTCCAGTGCCTTTCCATCAAAGAGGCAAAATGGAAGGGCAAGGTGCCAGATTCCAAGCCAGCACGCCAAGCTTTGTCTCAATGGTCATAGGCTGTGGCCTTCTCAATTTTAAGGACCTTTTTATCCAGTTCCCTCAAGCATGTTGATTAAGTAAGATGGCCATTTCTGCACTTTGTGTTGTTGTGAATACAAACGTATTCCCAACCACCTGGCCAGCCTTTTTGCCTGACAGTTAAGGGTCTAAGAAAGAATATTTGGCTAGATCAATCCCTAAGCTCCATTTGGTAAGTACTGCTCACTCTAGAAGCAAAAAAAGATTCCTACCCCAAGTTTGGAGGCCTCTTCAGAATAGAAGTCAAAGAATAGTCAGCCCCGAACCTCAGGCTTTGAGAGCAGAGTGTCAGCATCACCCATAAAGAAGCTGAACTTGGGTTTTGTCAGTGGTTAACAGTTTTCTGACTCATTAATACACTTGGGCAGAGGAAGGCAAGAAGGTGTCCTCACTACTAGAGAAAGAGGCTGGGAATAAACCTCTTGAGTGGAGGGGGATTAGAGACACCTGGGTTTTCATGACTTAACTGATTCTTAACATGGCCAGGCTGCACCCACCCAGACCCCTTGTCCTGTGCAGTTGGGTCTTTTCTTTATCATCTGTCTTCCCTTTCTTATTTAAGTAATCTTCTAATTTCTGGTTTAGTGAATGACACATGGCAGGAAGCACTTTTATTTGAAACCGCCCTCCCAGGATAACAGGCTCTTTGGGGTGGGAGCATGTCAGGGCCTCACGCACATGCGTGACAGCTGCTTTCCCTGTCTCCAAGTACAAGCCGGCTGCTGAGGGGCAAGTCCAGGACTCACAGCGTCCAGTGCGTTGTCTTTGTTGTTTCCTCATTTGTGGGGTTTATATGTAGATGTGTTCATGTGACAAATCATGTCCTGCTGTTGTCAAGCTCTGGTCTGATTATTTGATTGTTTTGGATTTTTTTGGGACAGGGTCTGCCTCAATTACTCTTCTCTCATTGCTGGAACAACACCCAACACCCAAAATGAAGGAAGGAAAGGTTTATTTAGCTCATATTTACTGGAGGTTTCAATCCATACTCAGCTGGCTCCAAGGCAGAGTGGCACAGGGCAGAGAGCAGCCTTTCATGGTGGTGGCAAAGAGCAGAGAGCAAAATGGAGAAGTAGCAGCAACAATGGCAACAGAAAGGAAGTCTGTCTCTGTCTCACGTTACATTCAGGCTGTCCACCGCAGGCTGGGTGTAACACTCACACCAGTAATCCCAGCAGTGCTAAAACCCATAATCCCAGTGTATCATGAGTTAGTCTCAAACTCTAGACATCCCCATCCCATGACTACATGAGGCTTTGGGGGTCCGAACAACTAGACACAAACCCTAACAGGTTCTCACTATGCAATTTGGGCTGTCCTTGAACTCACTGTGTAGCCCAGGCTGGCTTCAGACTCATAGTGATTCTCCTGCCTCAGTCTCCCCAGGGTTGGGATTACAGGTGTGTGGCATGATAGACTTGGTTTAGTTGTTTGAGATATATCTGTTTTATTGGTTTTTGTTATTGCTTATGCGTGACAAGAGTTTCTCAGGTTAGGCATGCATAGATTATATTACCCTTTTGGTGAGCCAAGTCAAAATGGTGTGGTACAGAGAACACAGGTCTCAAAATGCAACCAGCAACACATACTAGTTATGGCGTTATTAGCCAGTTAACTTTCGGAGTGACCAGAGCGCTCAGAGCTTTAATTTCCACGACATCCTCAAGGCATATGAAGGTTACAAAGAGCTCCCAGAGACTCGCCCTTTCACAAACTCGGGAGTCCACTTTGAGCTCATGTCCTGATGTCCCTTCTTCCTCTTCCCGCAGGCGGTGTACCTGTGTCGCCCCCGCACGCGGGACCGTGGAGCCCACCGATTGTCTTTAACCAGTCCACTCCCATAGTCCCGGGAGCCACGGTGGTGGGTCAGCCCGCCGTGTTCAGCCAGCCAGTTGTTTTTGGTACTAGCCCGGCTGTGCAGTGTTGGAACCATCCCGCACCCTTCGGAACCTCAGCCTCCCCTCCGCCCCCTGCCGCGTGGGGTTCTTCCGTGTCCGTGGTACCCAGCGCTTGGCCAGCAGCAAGCTCGCTGGGGAACCCTTTCCAGAGCAATGTGTTTCCTCCGCCACCGGCTCAGCCCTCTGCCGTGCTGCCTTCACTCGTGGTCAGCCCGCCCCAGCCTCCTCCCAGAACTGCCCCTCCAAAAGACATCCCCAGCGATGCCTTCACGGCCTTGGACCCGCTCGGGGACACAGAAGTCAAGGAGGTGAAAGAAATGTTTAAGGACTTCCAGTTGCGGCAGCCGCCTGCCGTGCCCTCGAGGAAGGGCGAGCAGCCGTGCTCTGGAGCTTCCAATGCCTTCTCCAGTTATTTCAACAGCAAAGTCGGCATTCCCCAGGAGAGTGTGGATCATGATGATTTCGATGCTAATCAGCTGTTGAACAAGCTCAACAACCTCCTTGGTAAGTGACTCCCTCCCTCCTCTGCTTGCCGTACCGACCGTTTCTGCTGCCGTGTGGGCCCAGGAGGTCCCTCAGAGGAGCGCTGGCTTGCCCACCATAGCATGGCCTTAACTCTTGATTTCTTTGGCATTCGGTGGTTGCGGAGACAACATAACCAGGGATTGACTCAGCCCATTTTAAAGATCGGCCCAATGCTGCCCTCTAGTGGTAGCCATTGTGGGCTGGAGGACTGTGTAACTAAGCTGCGCCCATTTCACATTGCCTTCAGGGAGCTCTGAGTCTCTTGCATTGCAGACAAATGAGGTGGCATTCACTTCTCAATTAAGCTAGACTTGCTTACCGTCATCAGTGAACGTCCTAATATATGATAATGATTTTTACTGCACCGGTGCAAATTTCAAACGTATATAATTCAGTATCAAAGATAAACTGGGGGGAGTCGGGGTGTCACCAGTGGGGATGTCTCACTTACGAACTGCTTGGAATGTTTCCTTCTAGAACCACCAAAGCCAGCTCCCAGACAAGGTGCCCAGTCAGTTACCAAATCTAGCAACAAAGCGTTTGAGAACCCTTTCTCTAAGGATGCCTTCAGCTCCCCGCAGCCCTCCGTAAGTGTCAAGTCCCAGAAGCTGGTGCTCGCGTACACCCGCACGGCGCCCAGCTTCCTGAGTGAGCCTTGCCTGCATCGTAACTTTCAGATGATGGTATCTTTTTTACTAAGGTTTACCCTGGGGAACCTTCACAGGGTAAGCATGCCTTCAGACTGGACTGAGATTATTTTTACAGGAGTGACTTTCCCCTGGGTTTGAGAAATAATAGGTAGCAAACAGCATTCTGCTCTCATTTCCCCTGGCTTCTAAAAGCATTTTGAGAGGAAACTGAACCAAAACACCATGTTAAAAACCATTTAAAGATTTAATTTCTATTTATTTATTTATTTATTTATTTAGTACGGGGGTTTATAGGGTCTCACTACGACACAGATCAGACTCGTAGTGATCCTCCTGATGTTCAGCCTCTGAAGCTCTGGGATTACAGGCATGCACCACCACACCCAGTCTCAGCCGCTGTCGCAGTGTGCCCCCGGGGTGGGGCCAGCAGAGCAGGCCAGGGATTGAACCCCCGGCCCAGCCCCAGCCCCAGCCCCAGCCCAGCGTCTGCCTAAGCAGGCACTTTAATGTGCTGAGCAACCTGGCTAGGTATTAATGTTCTTCCTGTGATTCTATAGCTCATAAAAATGTTCCCCACATTGAGGAGGCAAAGGTAACTCACCTGAACCTTGATTTTTAGTAAGTAGTATGTATCACTGTCCAGGAGTAGGCAGGCAAAAATCATTATAAGCGCTTTCATTGGTTTATGACCTAAATGACTTTTAAAGGAATTTGAGAACTCCTAATTATGTTTTTGGTATGACTGTAGTTATGTTTTTGCCTGAATTACATTTCTTTAGATGGCGTCCCCTCAGCCTGCGTCTTCCGATGCGTACAGGGATGCTTTTGGAAATCCTTTTGCCTAACTTCGTAAGTAGGAAATCCCATTAAGCTTACCTGTGGGGAAGATGATGTGGGTGAAGAGTAAGATTTCAGTTTCAGAATTGGAAAGAAGTTAAATATCTATAATTTAGTAGTAACGGATGTAGAAATCGGTACCGAGTTAATTCAATAATGATGGGATGTTTACATTTTATTATATACATGAAGATATGATGTGACCAAGGATTGAGATTATGTTTTGACATTTCCATTCTGAACAGAAGCAAAACTCAGTATAGCGCACGTATTTTGAGCTTTCTAGCTTTTTAACATTCATATTGAAGTGATTACAAAGTGTTTCCATAGTAACTTGGTTTCCCTTACAAGGTTCTGCTCATCTGAGAACCTTCTGAAGCCACCAAACAAGTCCACTAAATAGATAGTGGTCACGACTCTCTGCCTTTTGTAAGCCCTCTTGGATAGTCTGTGATATTATCTAAATTGTTGGCAGCTGTTTCTGTCTCCCTCAGAAACAGCAAAAGATCAAAGTCAGTCAGAAGGAGCGTTCTTCTCCTTGTCGGATAAGCTTGTAGGTGCTTACCACCTGCAACCCAGCCCCTGTAAATTAGATATAGTTAGCCATTAACAATAATAAGTAATAAAAATAGATTAGATTGAGATAAACTGAAAGAAAACAGCTAATATTACTGAGCATTTGTGTGTGTGAGTCACCTTAATACTTGTTCTCTGTTTCTTACCATATTCAGTTCCTCATATCAGCCCTGGGAGATTCTATTATTGACATTCTTAATAGTGATTAGATTTTTAATACATTGATATTTAGCTGTAAAATTCTAACCGCGAGTTGTTTTCTTCTTCATATTTTTGTAGGAACTTGGAATGCTGACTTTCCAGAGGAATGAAAAGGCTGGCTTTAGTAGTCAAGGACAAAGCTAACAGCCAGACACGTCCTGACACTGTCTTGTTCCAGCTTTAACCAATTATCTGTTGCCTTATTTCGTTCTGCCTCTTCCCCTTGTGAAATTCCTTTCACTTTCTATCTAGGGCTAAAGCTAAACTGAATCTATGGCTTTAAGTAAATTGAGACCCTAAACTCTTTAGTTCGAATGTAAATGATGTAGCCTCCCTGCCAAATTCTTATCCTGCACGTGTCCCTGTGCCCTCACATGCCGTGCTTGCTGCCTTCTGGTTGAGCCATGTGCACACTGCCACCAGATCCTTCCCCTTCATTTGAGAATCTTGCTTTAGAGCATAAAACCTAAAACTACAGCAGAACAATATATCTTCTTAAAAGAACTTCCAACCATCACTTACAGAAAATTTTTTGAATAAAATGGAAGTCCAGCCTCTCCTCAGGTACTTTGGAATCTCATACGCAGGAGGACATTTTTAAAGCTAGTTTCCCCGAGATCAACTTCTCTCCCAGCCGAGATTGTCCTTTTTCTAACTCTCTGGTATTGCAAACGAGGGAAACACATTATCCATCTCTTTGCCTTTTCCCTCTGATGCTTTTTTCAATCTGTTTTGTTCCCGGGTTCAGATACCCCCACCCTTTCAAGGTTTTTTTTGGTTTATTTGATTGTGTGGTTGATATTTTTGTTACTATTTTTACAAACAGTAGATTTTCATGGAGTTAAAAAAATATCAAATAATTCACAGACCTTGAGCTAGTCTTTGTCCTGAGTAAATGCTGGTCCCAGAGCTACTTGTGTATGCCCTCTACCCTTCCACGGACTAGGGGACCATGCTCAAGCTGAAGTTCAGAGGAGCCGCGAATGTGGGAGAATGCAACAAAGGACCATGTTCTACCAAGCAGCGCATCACGAAGCTCAACGTGACTGGTGCTTATTGGTGGGGGACGTCATGCCAGGCCTCTCTATCAAGGAACTGGAAAACTTTCTTGAAGCCATGCTTTCATACTTAGTAGGAAGATAAATGGAAGGGGCAAAGGTGACGAACAAGTATTTAGTGTTCTCATCAACCATCTGATGCCTGCAATATTTTTCTCCCGTAACCTTGGAAACTTTCCCAGCGCATCTTCAGTCCTGTTGTTAGCGCGGTGCTGAGGGATGTGTTCTTGCCAAAATGATTTTGTTTTATGTGGAGTTTTTTAAATGTTATCTCTTGACCCTTGGTGCTCAGGTTCTCGTGGGTGTTCATCAACCACATCCAACGTTACCTTTCTGAGGGAGGGATGATTGCTCAGGATTTATAAATGAGCTGGCCTTGGGAGCCTCTGCAGATTAGCTGCAAGTAGTCCGAGCTGAAGTCCTCTGGCTTTTGCATTTAATGGTAATAGCTGATTATATATGGCACAATTTTTCCATCTGGCTTCCCACTCCATCATAAACAGAGACTTGAAATAGTACTTTAAAGGTCCACAAACCTAGAAGTGCTAAGCTGGAGGTATCCGTTTCTAGGTAGTTGGCTTTTTGAGGGTGATGATTAGCCATGCAACTGTTTTGTACATACTTATTTTCTCTTGCACTTTTCTGTATTCAAATTAAAGCTATAAATTTACTCATTTCAATAAACTGGAATGGCAAAATCTCTGGTGTTACCACCAGTTTATTCTGATATTTGACCTTTTCTTTGAGTTGACCATTATGGGGCAAAACACACCAGTGTAAAGTAAGTAAATGAGGCCGGGTGCAGTGGCACGTGCCTGTAAGCTCAGCACTGGGGAGGCTGAGGCAGGAGGATTCTGAGTCTGAGAGCAACCTGGGCTACAAAGTGAGTTCAAGGTCAGCCTGAACTGTATAGCAAGACCCTGTCTCAAAAAGACATTAATAATAATATGAGTTACATTACATTCCAGGTTGTCCAGCATGTTCACTGAAAAAAAAAAAAAAAAGGGTAATAACAGCAAAACCCTTGGAACTACAAGGAGGGGAATCCCAAAGCAAGCTGTGCAAGGAGATGGGAGTCGCAACTTTAGAGTGTAATTCACTGGGGTGCCTGCATTGCTGCCTTCTTCCCCTTACCTAAGACAAGTGCCCTGACAGCAGTCAGGTACAGTATCTTAAAGCAGACACCACAGAAAAGCAGCCAGAAGTGAGCTGCAGATGAGGTGGAGAGACCCTGGTAAGGACGCACTGCACAAATCATCCGGCTTGCCCAGGTGCTCTGCGGGGTGTCTGAGTGCCTGCCAGTGGGCCCCTTCCTTGTGGCTTAATCCTCAGTTCCTTGCCCAGCGTAAGGCACTGTGGTTATTGTACAGAACAGCATTCATCTTTCAACTCTGCGTAGAGCCGCCGCTTACCCGGCAGAGGAAGGAGCGGCTCCACACTTGTTAGCGGTGCTGTTCATCCAGACCGCACTGGGAATTCGGCATAGTAAGGGAACTCCTTTCAGGTACGGAAAGGATTTCATGTGTGTGCAAGGTAAAACCCTCACTGTAACAGCCAGGTTTCTCTCACACAGTGATACAAAAGCAGGAGATGCTGACTTTCTGGAGGTCGTCTTGCTTTGGTGAAGCTCTGGCTGTTTACTTTCCACTCACACGACCATAGCCGCTTGCTAACTGGGCACATGCGATTGGGCACCGCGGGGAGGGGCTCCAGCCCCCAAGGGAGTTTTTCATGGGTATTGGATGGTGAAACTGCAGTGTAAGGGAGTGACATCAGACTCTGCCACCAAAACACTAACCGTGGTGTTCCGAGAGAACCAGCTGGTGACTGTGTCCTTGCTACTGAGCAAGGAGGAGCAAGAGCAGAGCGTGCAGCAAACGTGGAGCTCGCTGGACTCCAGTTACCCGATGAGTGGGGAGCACCGGCCCACATGCTTGGCGGAGTTTCAATACAAAGTCAGTGAAAGATGGGAGCTGCCCGACAGCTCCTGGTAAATAAGCCCTTATGGTTTGAGGAGATTGCTAAATAGTAAAGCACCTAATTCCTGCTGGGAAATGATGTGTTTTGATTTAATTCCCTTCTAAAAATAACTAAAATTCAAGTCTAAGCTGATTTGACAAACATGAATGGGAACAAAGCTAGGTACCAGCAACAACCCTGTTAATGTCCTAATTCCAAAAATGCTGAGGATGGAACACAGCCAGCCTTTTGTCATCTCACATAATGAGTGACCCAGCCCCACACTTGCCCTTGCTTTTCTGGACTTACGCACTTAATTAGCCTCTGCTTGCACCAGGAGCACGCAAATGCTTGTCTCTCAGGAGACCACAGTGTGGGGTGCTCAGTGAGTGAAGAAGATGATTATATTAAAAAAGAAAGCCCAAACTGAAAGTCTTCAAGACTTTGTCAGGATGTTGGTTGTGGAGTTGTATATCAATCCTTCTAGTTGACTTGATCATGTCTTCAAGCTAAAATTATTATTTTATTGGAGGGAGGAAAGGAGAAAAGAGACACAAAAGATGAGAGAGACAGGGACAAAAGGAGAAATGCAGTTATGAAAGTTAGAAATTCAGTGGGCCCAGAGCTGAGACATTTTTGGAATGTGCCTCCTCAAACTCGTAGAGTCTGAGGTCAGCTGAGATGAGAATATTGGACATAAGAGCTAATAGAAGGGCCGGCCAGATAGCTCAGAGGATTAAAGCACCTGCTTAGGCAGGCAGAGACCAGGGTTCCATCCCAGGCATGTTGTGCTGGCCCTGCCCCAGGGACATGCTGAGACAGTGAATGAGACTGGGCTTGGTGGTGTGCACCTGTGATCCCAGCACTTGAGAGGCCGCAAATAGGAGGAGCAATATGAATCTTGTCTGTGTAGTGAGATCCTGTAGACCTTGTTCTAAATACATTTTAAAAAAAGCTAACAGAGAAGGAAGGGAATGGTGAGGTTGACCTGAGATTTGCCTCCTCTTCCTTCTCCGGGCAGAAAGATCATTTTAGAACCTTGATGGTGGGAAGCGAATGGCCCAGAAGCTGAAAGGGCTGCCTCCTTTTGATAAAAGACCTGGGGAGTTCTCAGCCCAGCTCTCCACTAAGAATGGATGGAACACAGTACTGGGAAGGCTCACAGTAGCTAAAAATGGGAGATGTCTTATATCTGCTCTAAGTGCACAGATTCTACCATTTCAGAAATGACAATTCCTCACAGTTCTGAAGGCTGCAGAGTCGGAGGCCAAGGTCCATGCACATTAGGTGTCTTAAATATTTCCTTTCTGCTCTTCAGAAGGCCTTTTGGGAATAGACGGCATCCAATGCTCATAAAAATATTAACACCCCCAGGGTTGTACTTCAGGGCTTCATCAAAATCTCATTGCCCCACAAAGGCCCATTTACTGCTAATACCTTGTTAAGGTTGCAGTGTTTAATTTTTAGGGTGAGACAAGCATGTGATCCATCACATTAGGGATTCTATTTTCACAAAAACATCTAGGCTGGTGGCCACTGGTGTCTGCTTAGAACCTCTCCAAGGCCTAGGACATGGACCCTTACATGGACAATCAAGATTAGCCATCACCTACAGTCACTGAAGAAGACTGTGCAACACAGTTAGAATAGCATTGCTGCTGTGTCACCACTTCAAAATCTCAAGTATTGCAATATCTTCCTTAAAGAACAGGATTAAAACTATTGAGGAAAACAGCACATTCTACACAGTGCTTTTGAAATTCTTCCTAAGTTTTCTGAAGTTCAAAAAGTCCTATGGTGGTGATGATTTCTTTGTCTGCTAATCTGACCAACACAATCCCTTGCACCGTAGAGCTTTAGAGTAACCAGACAAACACAGAGCAGGAGAGATTCCCATAGCTGACAGCAGCACTAAGCACAAAGTCCCAGCCTGAGGAAAAGCGCAAGTCAGCAAGTCGGAAAAAACAAATGAAGGAGCTGATGCAGGACCAGAAAGAGGATTAAGTTCCTGTCTTAACTCACCTATAATTACTGGCTGGCCACATGGGCAGAGAAGGAGGATTAACAGAGCGTGTCTGGAAAAGACAGACAAACCTCTGAAACTAGGGTCAAAAATTTGCTTGCATTGTACTCTGACCAAGGGATAAAAGGTATCTCTGTTCTTTGCTTTATTTTCCTTTTTTCTTTCTTTTATCAGATCCTCTGCACAAATCTTTACTCGATGAAGAACAAGTCCCAACATTTGGCAAGGTCCTGTATCCTTAATCCAATAATTAAGATTCCCAGTGTTGAAAACTTTCCTCTACCTCTGATCATCTCCAGAGGCTTAGCTCTGGGGTGCACATGGATGCTAAGAGCTCCTCAGTTGGTGCTTGTCTCCTGCTTCCCTCAGGCTCTCCGCCACATGCCTCACCTTTCAGTCTCCACTTCATGAGTATCTGTAGCTGAACCGTTGACTGGAGATCTTGGGTCCTGTCTACACAGCTGGGGAAAACCTGATTTCCCCCTGCTTCCTCACTTGGCGCACTGGCATGGTGGATTCTGAGCCTTGACTGTAAGTGCCTTTCCGTCATTGCCCTCAGCTCCAGGGTCCTGTTTTCCTGCTAGAGCAAGCCTTGCAAGGAACCCACCAGCTTCCTGTCCAAGCCTCCCTCAAGGGAGAGGAGAATGATGAGCAATTTTTTCTTCCTCCTCCTCTTTCTCTTCCTCTTCCCATAGCCACATCTCTTCCACCTCCTCCTCCTCCTCCTACCTGTCCTCCTTGCAGCCCTCCTTTTTTCCTACTCTTCCTTCTTCTCTCTCTCCTCCACCTTCTCTCCATCGTTGTTTTCTTCCCCCTTCACCTTTTCTTCGTATTTCTTCCTCTTCTTCTTTTTCTCCTCCTCCTCCTTTTCTTTTTTTCCTTTGCTGCTGACTGAACCCCATGTTCACACTGAGCTACATTTCCCAACACATTTTTAGTTATTTTGAGGCAGAGTTTCACTAGCCCTCCCAAGCTGGGCTTCAACTTGTGGTCCTCTTGCCTTAACCACCCAGAGTTCTGGAATTAATAACATGAGCCACTATTGGAAGCAAAAACAGCAGCCTTCTTGACAACTCCTTAGCCAAAGAAACCTGTGCCAAATCCATTGCTTTCTTTTCTCCTCAACCACATTGCACAGATACATTTCTTATAGCTTGATTTTACCATCTTGAGACAGTCTAAAAGTTATCATCCCAGAGTCCCAGATAGCAAGAAAAGAAATATATCTTGGCCTCCAGTACTTTTTTCCAGTGGAAGGATAGAACCCAGAGCCTCACACATGCTAGACAAGCGCTCAACCACTGGGCCTCATCTATAGCCGACCATCAACCTTAGCATGCTGGTGTAGGTCCTGTGAAAGGAGATTAATATTTTCCTTGACAAGAGTGGTAAAGACTCTTGGACCCAATGACAACATACAGTTAACATCCTGACCCTATTCTAGACTTTGGCTGCAAAGTGCTCCTCAAAGCTTACTCTCTCTGTTCATCAATATTTCAAAATAGTCCTTTGTATCAGAACTTAAGTTTTTCCCACTACTTTGACAGTCACCTGAATCAATTGCTTCTTCATTCCACCCTCTCCTTCCATGATTATTGAGCTTCAAGGTTGAATCTTGAAGTTGTGAAGAATTCATAAGTCCACCCAAAGAAAACCCAAGACAGTTGGGTTTTCAAAACATTATCCCTTATGATATTAAGTTGGGTTTGTATGTTGTTGATATTTATATTTGGTTGTTGTTGGGCTTACATTTAGTTATGGTTTCAAAGTTGGCTTTATATGCTATTTCTTATATTTGAATATAATTTGACTTTCAAGTACTTGTGTCTTTCTGTCAAAAGTTTCAAGTTATACAAGTGAAATCCTGAATTGAAGTGAATCAACTAATCATGATTAGCAACTAAGGAATAGCTACTGAAGTTATAAGCCTACTTAATACTTTTGTGTGATGCCAAAAATTCACAGGATAAAAGCACGAATGACCTCTAGGCTTGGGAATCAGAGAGACAGGAGATAGGATAAGTAGCTCATTAACCAAAAATCAAAATTATAAGAAGAGCTTCTTTGAGAAAGACAGGACGTGATTTGTGTTGACTTTAGATATGGGAAATGCAGCTTACTATGGATAAACAAGTACATCTAGTTATTTCTTAGATCATAAAGAATGTTAAGCTGGAGAGTGACACTACAAACTCTGAGTGTATGTGTGTTTGTGTGTTTGTGTGTGTGTGTGTGTGTGTGTGTGTGTGTGTGTGTGTGTGTACTGGGGTGAGAACTAATATAGAGAAATTCTGGAAGGATGAAATGAGAATAGAGCATCAGGATTTCCTGAATAGAAGCATCTTTTCTCTAGAAATTTATGGACATACAGGAGAGGTGACAGTGAGAGGCCCACAGGAAGCCAAAGGAGCCACTGAGAGAAATGGGGAAATCAGTCTGACCAGGGGCCAGAGACAGATGAATAGACATGCATGTCCAACTGGACCTACATACAGCAGTAGGTCAGACTGGTAAGATTTGCCCCTGGCTGAGGGTCAGTAGATGTGGGCACAAGCAATGGAAGAGGTATAAATGAGCTGAGCTAACAGCAGGACTTCATTAGTAGTCAGGGAAATTGGATATAACTTGAAAGGAATACAACTGGAGAAATCAAGGAGCTGGATGGACATCTCAATAATACAAAAGATAGAAATACAGAGAGTGTGAGAAAGAGTTGAATAGAAGAACTGGAAATTGTAGTCAGAGAGTATGGTATTGATAGGCTCAAAACTAAAACCATCCTGGAAGTTTCCATAACACTCAGTAAAGGGGCCTGAGAAATGGCTCAGTGGAATGAGCACTTCCCTGTCAAGCTCAAGGGCCTGAGTTCAATCCCTGGTTCCACAAAAAAACAGAGTGAGGCAGTGGGATGAATAAATTAGGAGCTTTTGATAGAGTTGATAAAATAAAAAAGAATGGTGGAGAAAGAGTAGTGGAAACTGGTAGCCAAAGAGCACTGAATGACTACTGAAGTTTGAGTGGAGGGAGATAGAAAAGCAGTGTTGGCGAGGAGCTGGGAAGTGGCTCAGTGGCAAAGTGCCTGCCTGGCCAGAGCAAGGTCCTGAGTTCGATTCTCAGTACCAGAAAAAAATAAGTATTGCTGAGCTGAGGCTAGGGCATGGCAAAGGCAGATACTGTGAATTTGAACAGAAAAGGGCATTCTGCTGAATTCTCCTTTAAAGTGAAATGCTTCAGTACAGTTAAGTGGGCTCTGTGCAGGTGCATGTGATTGTGAACAACAGAGCCACGTGAGTCCTGATTATTGTCAAGGTCAAGAGACAGGCAGCCTTACTCACCCTCACTGAGTTTCTAGACAGAGGAATTCATTCTTCTCCCCTTCACTGTACAAGAGCGCCTCTCTTATACACTGTCATGGTGGAAATAACCCAGAATCGGCAGTGAGGGGAATTGGGCTCTGGCGCTTCCCCTGCTATGTGACCTTGGGACATCACTGTCACACCCTAACATCATCCTCCCATTTGTATTCATCCATTTATCTCTTAACACGAATACATGAGATACAGGCCTTAGTGCTAGGGACAGAGTGTTAGGCAGGATCCACCTAAAACCTGAAATTGATGTTGGTCCCCAAGGTCTCCTTAACAATTCCAGCTTTTTCAACCAAGTGAATATAGCTCAATGGAGGCAAAAACCTTCCCTGTAGTATTACAAGACCTAAGTCTTCGGTTTCAGTAGGAAATAGCTATGGACTAGGACAGGAGCTTTCCACTTGAGATCCCTGAATATTGAGGGTACCTGTGAACTTACTAATAAAGGACTTTTATACAATTTCACAAGATTCATTTTTATCTTTGGAAATTATCATGTATTACATAAATTTTAGAACTTGTTATGTTTAATACATCCTGGTGCTATTTTTCTAGCTACACACAGAAACATAAGACTCATTTCAAAACATGTCAGACTCAGCTTAGATATTAAGGTGAGGAAGAATTAGAAACCCTAAAAAATGAAAGCCATATTATAATATTGACCTATTTTTGTTTGTTTATTGTTTTGTTCTTTCTTCTGTATGTTATGTATTATATAAAACATAGCACTATATATAATATGCCTTAGGGCCAGCCAGATAGCTCAGTGGATTAAAGTCCCTGCTAAGGATGGCACAGGGACAAGGATTCTGTCGCCAGTGTGCCATGCTGGCCCCATTCTTGGGACATGCTGAGATACAGATTGAGACTAGGCATGGTGACATGCACCTCTGGAAACAGGAGAATCACTGTGAGTCCAATCTGTATAGTGAGACCCTGTAGACCCTATACTACATACACAAAATATATATAAAATAAAATTGTTTTAAAAATTTCATGTTTTAAGGTTTTGTGTGTGTGTATGTGTGTAGGGTCCCACCACAAAAAATAAACTTTACAATATGCCAGTGAGGGTGAACCTTTTAGAGCTTTCATGGTACAAACAGCACACAGTGGAACACGTGCCACAGGTCCACCACCACAGCTGCTGTTAGTACATTGTTACTATACTTCCCTGCTCTCACTCTTTGCTATATTACATTTAGCTGGAACTTTGGTGGTAAAATCAATATGACTGAGCAATTTCACAGTAGACCCCAGTTCAACCCAATCAGCCAAGAAATTCACCTTCCCTCTACCTTTTGCCCTCTTTGGGAGAGGTGAGTTTTCAAACTCCAGTCACACCTACTTATTTATCAAGACTAATTATCACACAGGCTGACAATTAGCAGCAGTCCCCGTCAGCCCTCCCATGCTGACTGCTTTCACGTCCTGAGGTGCACAGGATCCAGGCAGAGTCCAGAGAGCTCTAGTGTTCTCACTGCTTCCTGATGCAACCCATCTGTCATTCGCTGAGATTCATGGGCAGCATCTCTTGGACAGGGATTCATTCATTGGCATAACTACCCAGTGTTGTGATGCCCACTGGAGTTCTCTTACTATTTGGTAATTCTGAATGACCAACAAGACAACTATATTCATTGTCTGTACAGTAAACTAAGGAATGGGTGGAAATAATCCCATTTGAGACCTCTGTTCCTCGAAGACACAGGAGCACAAAAGGGAAACTATCTTGTCATCCAGGTAGGACCATCAAAGACAGTCCTGGAAAAGCCAGCTCTACATTCTGTCATCCTCCCTACCCCATGCCTTGTTTTATCTTTATATGTGTTAATGCCAGTGTGTCATCAATATAAATACCTCACTGCTTGTTTATAATTGATACTCTGATTAGTAAATGAAGGCCCTTTAAGAACTGTGTCACAAACTACTTTTTAAACTGAGTGGTATGTTGCCTACAGCACTCCATCTAATTTTTTTCTCTCAAGGTATTTGCCTCAATTACTCTTCTCTCCTTGCCGGAACAAATATCCAATACCCAACATGTAGGAAGGAATGGTTCATTTAGCTCACAGTTACTGGAGGTTTCAGTCCATACTCGGCTGGCTCCAAGGTAGAGTGGCACAGGGCAGAACAGCGGTTCATGGTGGCAGAACAACAACAATGGCCACAGAGAGAGCAAGTCTGTCTCTCTGTCTCTCTTATATTACATTCAGACTGTCTGCCCCAGGCTGGGGGAAGTAAACACACCCATAATCCCAGTAATCCTACAACAGATAATCCCAGCCTTGTATCACCTATAATCCCAGTGGATGATGAGTTAATCTCAAACTTTAGAAGTCCCCACCCCAAGACTGCTTGAGGTTTTGGGGGACAACTAGACACAAACCATAACAGTGTTCCTACTCAGTCTCAAGCCTGGGGACATAGTAGAATGTTGTGGGAAACTTCAATAAAACAAACAAACAAACAAAAAACACGATGGAAGTGGTTTCCCACCTGGGGCAGTGAATTTAGGCTGGTGTGGAGGAGAGCAGGCAGCAGGATGTCTGCGAGAGTCATGGCACTGTGTGCTATGACCCATGCTTCAGGCGCAGCTGCAGAGTCCATGTTGCTTGGCATGTACAGGCCACTTTGCCTTGCATACCAACCCCAGAGAATATGAAAAGAGGAGGCAGATGCGTTTCAAGGCAGAGGCAACTTCTTCCAGCTCAGAGTCTGCATTCCTGACATGCACTATTCAGAGGAGGCCGTGTCCTTTGGAAGATGATATTAACAATCCTCCTTCACAAAGATGCTCTACACCTGCAAAGAAAGCAGTGTGTGTATTCATTTTATATTTGTTTTTTTTTTTTCTTTTTTTTTTTTTGGTCTTTTTGAGACAGGGTCTTGCTATGCAGCTCAGGCTGGCCTTACGCTCACTTTGTAGCTCAGGCTGGTCTCAAACTCACAACAATCCTCCTGCCTCAGCCTCCCGAGTGCTGGGATTATAGGCATGCGCCACCACGCCCGGCTTCATTTTATATTTGGCTTTGCCCACATGGAAAGGAAGCTCACTTTCAAACAGGGGAGGAGTTTAAACATCCATGTCTGTGCCTCCGCTTCTGCAAAGCATCGTTCTTTTGCTTATTTGGAGTGAATTTCCCTATCAGAATTACCTAGGAACCTTCTGCCAAAGATGCGCATATCCTGACCCCTGTATTCCAGCATTTCCCAAGGAGAGGACTGCTGGCGAGGGAGGGTTGTTATTTTGTTTTGATGCGGCTTTGACACTAACCTCAGCTACTTCAGTATATTGGCTCACTGCCCAGTGCACTTACCAGTATGGGAAACAGGAGGCTGCGAATTGCAAGTGATCCTTTGCTTGGACCTCTGAGTCTGGCAACCTGAGCTGACCAAAACCCTGAGCACAGACAAACAATGATTCCTTCCCAACCTTTGACCCCTTGCAAATAAATGTTCTCTAGGGAGAGAAGCATCCCCACTGGGTGGCATGTCCTCCAGCAAATGCTTCAGCTTTATGATCCGCATTTTGGAAATGAATAACCTAATTTCAGAGCCTGCCCTTGGCCCAGGGAGGGGTTGTTTATTTGCTTCTGAAATTTTACTGTGGTCTTTTGTGTTTCAAGATTTACTTCTGAACTGCAAAGTAGACAAAAATGTTAAGCCAAGCAGTGTAGAACCCAAGAGTTTAAAATTTAAAAAGAGATAAGAAAAAAAACATAGTTATCTTTGTAAGTTTTCTTGGAAATCTACTGCTGTTTCTGGAATTTCTTTAAACAAGCTACTTAGCCGGGCATGGTGGCGCATGTCTATAATCCCAGCACTCGGGAGGCTGAGGCAGGAGGATTGTTGTGAGTTCAAGACCATCCTGAGCTACAAAGTGAGCTTAAGGCCAGCCTGAACTGCATAGTGAGACCCTGTCTCAAAAAAAAAAAAAAAAAAAAAAAAAAAAAAAAAAAAAAAAAAAAAAAAAAAAAAAAAAAAAA